>CM035407.1:170283360-170403360 GCA_020310875.1 Ceratopteris richardii
CAGTTTCCTAATGAAGATCAAAGACTTGAAGGAACAATTGATTTCTCCTGATGAGGTTATACCAGATAGCTCACTTATGCAGATCGTTCTGAATGGTCTTCTTGATTCATATTAGAGTTTTGCTTCTACTCTTTGGTTGATGATGAAAGGTAATCCAAATGCCTTATCTTTTGAGGAGTTAGTCTCTGTTCTGTTGCAGGAAGATCAGTACAGGCAGAACAGGTCCATTATGCGAGTTGCAGATCAAGCTTTCCTGGCTAGTCAGAAGGGCAAAGGAAAATGGAGCTCTTCAAGTAGTAAGCAGAAATTTGCTAATTCTGCCTATTTCAAGAAGGAAGATAAAGATAAGAAGAAATCAGAAAAGCAGAAATTGTTTTGTAAGTATTGTAAAGGGAATGATCATATTCTAAAGAACTATCCAAAACTGGTTGCCAAAGAGGCAAAGAAGAAAGAGACTTGAATGGTTGTTGCAGAGGCCTCTATACCAAAAAATAGAATCTCCTAATCTAGTGTAGGAAGAAGAATGGGCGTTTACTACTCTCTACAGTTTCGACCCATGTTCTCATGAGTAGTGCATGTCTGCACTAGACTCAGATGTTTGGTATTTTGATAGTGGGGTGACCAAACATATTTCCTTGCAGTGCAGTTTCTTCTCTTCACTCGAGCCTGCCCCTACAAGGAATGCTATTACATGCACCAACAACTCCTCGCATCCTGTTATGGGAGTTGGTAAGATCATTTTGACTACTGCTGATGGTAGTTCTTTCACTTTGTTAGATGCTTTATTTGTGCTAGGGATCAAGAAGAACCTGTTATCAGTTTTTGCATTAGCCAAGATTGGCTTGGTTGTGAAATTTGTTGATGACAGGTGTACAGTTCATGATCTGTCAAATGGTGATGTGATTATTGCTTCTGGCATTTTATGTCGTGGGCTGTATAAGCTCATAGACTGTGAAAGAGCTCTACATGATTTGGCATGTGCAGTAAATGATTCTCAGGCTATGTGAGATGCAAAGCTTTGGCATGCACGCTTTGGTCATTTAAATTTTGCTAGTTTGCTACGTCTGTAGAAATTTGAAATGGTGTCCTTTTTGGCCAAACTTGAGGCACCTGGAAAACATGTTTGTGAAGGCTCTATTTTGGGCAAAATGCAGCATTCTTCCTTTCCAAAAGATGGTTCAGTTTGAGCTACTTAGAAATTGCAGCTTGTACATAGTGATGTCTATGGTCCTATGCAGACACCTTCTTTTGGGAATTATCTTTACTTTGTGACTTTCATCGATGATTTTTGCAGGCATGCATGGGTATATCCATTGAAGGCAAAGTCCGAAGTGTTCATGTGCTTCAAACAGTTTTTGGTTTTGGCTGAAAATTTGTCAGCATGTAAAATGGGCACCCTCCATTCTGATCGAGGGGGGAATATATGTCTTCTGATTTTAATGCATTTATGGCTGAACGTGGGATAAAACACTAGTGTACAATGCCATATATACCTCAATAGAATGGATTTGCTGAATGAAAGAACAGGTCACTCATGGAGTATGCTGTTCACTTGTCCTATTGAGAAGCATATTGCTGATTTTAAGGCTGATTTGCATGCCTCATTTGAGATGTCTGATTTCGGGCATTTGCATCACTATTTGGGCATTCACATTATGCAAGTTGATGGTGGAATGGCTTTGTGTCAAACAAAATATATTGACACATTATTGCACTGTTTTGGCCTTGAAGAAGTGTAAGCCTATTGTCACTCCTATGGAGATAGGTTTACAATTGAGTCTTCATGATGCTCGAGATGCATTTGAGGCTCTTCTCTATCAGCAGCCTGTTGAATGCTTGATTTACTTATGCATTACTCGGGTAATTAATTAGTTTGTGGTCTCACAGATGAGCAGGTTTATGCATTGCACAGGAGTCAAGCATTGGCAGGTAGTTAAGCGCATCTTTCGCTATTTGAGTGGTACTCGGCTACTTGGGTTGTTTTATCCTAATGGGGAATCACTACCGCCAGATTTGCATGATTTTTCTGACTCTGATTGGGCTGGTTGCTATGACACTCATGTGTCCACTAGCGGCTTTTGCCTCATGCTCGGTAGCTCATGTATATCTTGGTTGAGCAAGAAGCAGCCTACTATGGCCACTTCCAGTTGTGAGGTTGATTATAGGGCACCTTTCATAACGACTTTTGAGTGTGTGTGGCTCAGATGCCTTATGGCTGATTTGGGTGTTGGTCAGACTTTTGCCACCGCCATCTTCACTGATAGCCAGAGCGCATTGGCAATTGCAAGGAACCTTGTGTTCCATGCTCGCACTAAGCACATTAAGGTGCATTATCACTATGTCAGGGAGAGGTTCTCTGCTAGGAGATCAGCTTGGCATATGTGCCCACGCAGGAGAACATCGTAGACCTTTTCACGAAGGCTCTGCCTAGGGAGCAGTTTGAAGCTTTCCGCAAAGCTTTGGGCTTACTTCCTTTTGTGGAGTGATTTCCATATAGCTTGGCACTTCCTTATACATGAGTGCCAGCTCCTTGCTTACCACATCACTCCCAGGGGGAATTTGTTGATATATTTAGGTAGTGATGTGTGTGAACACACTAGGACCGTCGAGGCACTTTTTTCACTCTTTAGGAGGTTTTTCCCCCGGCTTCTATATACGCCTATTGCCCTAATGGGCTACTTATCTTTGTACATTCTCTAGTAATACATTCAGTATTGTGTGTTGTGCTCCAAGCTTCTTCTTCTTCCTTGTGCTGTTCGCGTGCTTCCGTAGACGTCCAACTCCAACAATATTGTTGAAGTTGAAGCTTCAACCTTAGTATTTTTGGACACATTGAATGATTGCCACTTGCAAGAATGAGAAGAATGGAATTAGCCACAAGATTTTGGGCTCAAATTTGAATTGAAATACCTCTTCATAACAACAAAATTTAACCTACCACACTTAGGTGTGATAAAGCCTTTACTTAAGCAAAAGAGACTCCTAACATCTAGGGAATCTTTTCAAGATTATATCCAGATACATTTTACTTTGAATTTAACATCTCAAATGTGTGTATGCTCTCATAGATTTTGAATAAGCTAGTAGGCCCCTTTCCATAGCAAGCCCCTTGCTTTCATGAGTGATTTTAGTAGACTTTGTGTAGCCGTATCTAGCTTACAATGTTCTGTATGTAGGAACTAGATAGCTCTAAGTGTTGAGCAGAGTTTCCTTATCAAATTGCAATCATTTCTTGTAATCTTTGTTTCGTTAGGAAGATATTATTTTCTCCTAAAATTTTCTTAAAGGTCAAATGCAAAAGCTACATAGGCTAGAGAAATAGTCGCAAGAGTGAACAAAGCTCTTTATGTGCATGCCTAGTGAAGGCAATAACTTGTTTGTCATTGAGGCTCTGATTCTCACAACAGGAGTGATAATTTTGAGTAAGATGAATTGAATTAGAAAGATCATTAAGTTTCATTTATGAGGTGAAAAGTTGTTGGGTTTAGTTCTTAAGATTTTGCAAGGCATTCATTTGAGTGAGTAGAGGTTGAAAGAGTGTGCTTATGAGCCCATCTATGCTTCAAGGCTAAATAGCCTAAGGAAGTTTGATCATTCTTCCCATCAATGGTATTAGATCATTTTGACATACAAAGACATTCAAGGTGTACCATTGGGAATCATTGAAGGACTTTGAAGGAATGAGAGTTCTTGGATCTAGTTCAAGTGCACACATCCAAGAAAAGGGAGTCTACTAGTTGAAAAGGAGAGCATCAACTTTATTTTTTTGGTACTTGTAAAGTACATAGGTAAAATCTATTCTTAGTTTTCAATTCCTTTGCATCAAAGCAAGCTAGGAGAGTACTTTCCAGTACATCATGTAAAATTTTAGCACTAAAATCTAAAATTTGGGCTAAAACCATCATCAGCCATGGATAACTAGAATACCTAGCAAGAAAGGATTTTGGGTTCTCATTAGCGGGACAAATTCTAGACCTAGATTGGGTGAAAGTTCAACTCCTGATTAGATAAGCAACTTCAAAGGGTAGAATGTGAGAGATAAGAGAGTCATCTTCATATTATGTCAGCACATTAGAAATGCCATGATATATCATATACAAGATTTAGACACCTCCATGAAAGTAGGGGAAACCCAAGAGAGACTTTACTCCAATTCAAACCAATCCAAGAAGATGTAGTTGAAGAATGAACTTAAGAATTTGAGGAAGACAGCTAATAGCAATATAAATTATTGTATTTTGAATATCAAAGGGGCAAGTGATGGATTAAGATCCATGGGTTGTCACATAAATGATGATGACTTAGTTGCATACACCTTGAATGGGTTACGGGATGATAAGAAATGGAAGGCGTTTAGAACATCTATGTATGTCTAAGATACTCTTCTTGACTTTGAGAAATTGGTGGCCTTGATGGTCATAGAGGAGATGAATATTGGAGGCTCAAAGGCAAAGGGAAATGAGGCCCAAACATTCTATACAAGTAAAGATAGAGGTAGAAGAAGGCAAGGAGATTATCAAATGGTGATCCTAATGAAGACCAAGGAAGCAAATATTATTCATAAAGGGAAAGAGGCAAGTTTAAAAGAAGAAGAGGAAGGTATAACCTAAATAGAGACAACCAAAACTTATAAGGTTGCTTCATATGTGGAAAGTATGGCCACTATGTAAGGGATTTCTATTAAAGAAAGAAGACAAATTCAACCTGCAGATCGAATTGAAGCTAATTGTGCATCTACATCAAATAAGAATGCGAGTTTGCTAGTTATGATGCACATGAGTGACTACAAGACACAAGGGTCAAGCAAATGGTACATTGACTGTGGATGTAGCAATCACATGAGCTAAAACAAGAATTTCTTTTCAAATATGCAAATGCCATCAACCAAAGAACATGTGGAAACACGTAAAGATACTCCTCATGCTATCACACATAGAGGTGATGTTATCTTGGACAACTTTACAAGGCTAAGAATTTTTCACGTTCCCACAATGACAAAGAGTTTTATTTCCATGGTTCAAGTGGTTGAGAGAGGATTGTAGGTAAATTTCAATAAGAAGGGATGCCACTTTGGATGTGAAGCTTAATTTCAACCACACAACCTACTTCACATATGGAAGGAGGAAGGTATCAAAAGTGGACCAAAAGATATGGACATGTCAATACTTGGAGATTGAAGGATATGGAAAGGAAGAGGTTAGTGATAGTTCCACCACATCTCTATAATCAAAATCTTAAGAATGTGTGTGAAGATTTACAATTGGATAAGCAAACTAGGTTGACCTTCAAAAGGAGCAATTATGTATCATCCACTTGTTCTAATCCATATAGAGAATTCAATTTGAGGTAATAGGCACTTTGTAACTTTCAGTGATGATTACAGAAGGATGACTTGGGTTTGTTGTATGAAGCACAAATTAGATGTTTCCTCTTACTTCAAGAAGCTCAAAGCTATTGTAGAAAAGGAAAGTGGTAGGTATATAAAGTGGTTAAGGACGATTGGAGGGAGACACTTCTACCATGAGTTCTATCCTTTCATGGAGACAAACTACATGTAGGTACACACCAAAAAAATGGTGTGGCAAAGAGGAAGAATAGGTACGTTGCACAATGTGCTAGGGCCATGATGAAGGAGATGGGTATGCCTGATTTCTATTGGGTTGATGCAAAAACCACTACAATATAGGTCATGAACATAGACCCCACATCAATTACACATGCTACCACTCCCTATGAAGCTTGGTATAATAGGAAGCGAGATGTATCACAGATCAGAGTTTTTGGTTGCACATGTTTGATTGATTCCAAGTGAATTAAGGAGCAAGTTTGATGACATATCATAAAGATGTGTCTTTATTAGATATGTAGGTGAGAAAAAGGATTATAGATGATACTAACCCACAAAAAAGAGTTAAAGATACCAAGAGATATCAGATTTGATGATCTTTTACCTTTGTATCCTTGTTGGAAGCAGTCAGCTCACCCAAGGACCCACAAGACAAGGAAGCCAAAGAAGGGAGTTAGAGCAAGGAACAAGCAGGCAAAGCAGTCAACGCAGATCTGGCAAATAGGCCCTTTAATTTTTCCATGAATCAATATTTCCCAAATAGTGATTTTAGTCACTCCACACCATTGTAAATACCATTTTTTTATTATTCCTACTTCATTTTGTGCAAGCCGAGGAGTCCTCAAGCTTGAGGAGTACTAGCAGTATTGATACACCAATTTTCATAATTTTTAGATCTCGTTCGAGCTTCCAAAATAGTCTTAGAACCTAATTTTTAACTAGGTCGGACACTAGGTCTGGACAGGACCAAAGCTAGTCAAAAACTATAAAAAGAGCTAGAGAGCTCATTTTTGGGGTTAGCTTGTTGTGGATTTGAACTTGTATGAGAACTCTTTTGCAATAGAAGTTACTCCATTGTCTCTCTCTTTGTTCTTACCTTGTGTGCATGTGTGTGTGTATGTGTGTGCATGTTTGTGTGCTTCTCACTCACACACTTGTGCCATCACTTGTTCGAGGTCTTCATACAATCCTCACCTCTTTCCGGATTGACATTAAAGGAGGTGCTACTCATCACTGAGCTACACCAAATTTTGGTGCCGTTGTTGGGGATCGAGCTTCGAGGATGAGCGTGTGATGGTAAGACGTAGAGTGGAGATGTTCGAGTCATAGGTATTTTCTTCACTTTTATCTATTCTCTCTTGTTTTCTTCACCCTCTTCATCACCATCATCATCATCACCATGTCCCACCTCCATCTCCATCATTGCGACATTTTCGAGTTTTTGGTCATATCACCCTTCCCATACCATTTTCCCTCATTTCTCTTGTGAGGGAGAGAAAGCGAGAGAGCATTTGCATGCTTGTGCATTTGTGTGTTTTTTGAGACTTTCTGCAGGAATAAGCATCCCTAGCAGCTGCACCAGCTTTAGCAGGTACAAATTTTTTACTGTGCAGGTCCCAAGGCATTGAGCCTTGTCAATCGCGACTGACAAAAAACTTGATCAACTTGCTAAACTAAGTGCATAAATGTGATGTGTAGGGCTAGATCATCTTGAATATGTGTTTAAAATTTTGATATGACTCAGTTTTCTATCAATCATGATTGACACATCAATCACGACTGACAAATGATGACGGACACTTACCAATGGACTTGTCAATCGTGACCGACACATCGATCGTGGTTGGCAGAGTCAACGACCGACTCACCACAAATGACACAATCTATGGGTGCCACGTGTCAATCGCGATTGACCCATCGATCGCGGTTGACCCATCAATCGTGACTGATAGCCCTAACGGACCTATCAATCGCGACCGACAAAGTCAATGATGGATTGAGCATGACTGATTGAAAATTCGGGCCATGTGTCAATCGCAATTGACCCATCAATTGTGACTGACAGCCACGACAAACCTGTCAATCACGATTGACACATCGATCATGATTGACACATCACTCACAATTGACAGACCACACGATCATGATTGACAGGAAAATTCGGCATTTTTTTAGAGTTAAAAAATCAAACCTATCCTTGGTCAAAAATGAGGAAATTTAGAGCATAAAGAGGCCATAGAAAACACTGTGAGCTATTCTTGTTAGCCTCTTGTGATCTTGTTTTAGCCCTAGAACCCTAAATAGACATAACTTCCTCATACAAACTCCGTTTTCTACAATTCTTGTTCCGTTGGAAAGCTTGTTCAAAATCCTATGTTGAGTTCTAGTAATACATGGAGTTCTAAAAGTAATACGTGGAGTTCTAGTATAGGTAAATTTGTGTGGACCATTTGTCGGTACTAGGGAGTGAAAGTACTTTTGAGGGCAAAAAAGGGAAGCAGGGGTCTATATTTTTTAGTATATGTTGAAGAGTGCTTTTGTTTGTCAATACATTGTGGTCAAGTCCATTGCTAACTGGTAAAATTTCACAGGTCTGAGGTGTGCAAGCAAGGAGTCCAAGCAGCCATAGCAAGGTGATCATTGAGCTTGGGCAAGTGTGTCCGGGGCTCAACTAGCACTCAACAGGCAAAGAGCTTGAGGTTGGAAATTCTCTTAACTCCCTCAGTCAATTCCTAGCTTAGGCTAAGAATGGAGAGTGTTGGAAGTACTTTAGGGCAATGATAGGCACGAGACAAGTTGAAGACTATCTAAGAAATCAAGTTTAATTCAAGAGATAACCTGCACATGTGATGATAACCTTAAAGGAAAAGAACTAGTTTTATTGCGATCAACTTCAAGTGTGAAATTTCACTCAAGTAGTCCTGACGACGCAAATCAGACAAGATCCTAAACACGATAACAAAATAAAAAGAATCCAATAATGATAAGAAAGAATCAACAACGAGGTTGTACCTTGGGTAAAAGATTGGGATTACTCACTCAGGCATATTAACCTTAGATCAAGACGACACCTAGGAAGAGATAGACAAAGCCTTAGGTCTTCAGAGGTGACTGTCACCCACAGTGCTAGATCTTGGTCTCAACAATTGAGTGCTCATCCACATTACCTTAACTCTAAAACTAGCGAATCAAAGATGTCTCACGGTATGGAGAGACCCACAGGAAGTTCAAGAGTCGCCTACTTACAAAAGGTTGAAGGCCCTTACAAGACTCAACTAGAATACCTTATGACCAACCGATTAGGTGCTTGCATCTATAAGGACGGCCTAGGAAGATCTACGGTCCAAATTAAAAACCCTGATCAACCTATTGGACTCAAACATCCAACAATCAAGTTTGAAAATGGTGCATACCTGGACAAAGAAGGAACCATGTACCTAGTCACCAATCACCCAGATAGGATAGACAAATTTGGTAATGTGATCCCACAAGTGGACGTAGGTGACTTAGAGCAAGGGAACATAGCAGGAGAGCCTAGAACCCCTCGAGGTAAATCAGTTCTAACGAGAGTCCTCAATTCTCAGTGGGTTCCTCAGGACAATAAGAGCATATACCTGCTCTTAAACCGAGAGACTGACAAAGCCTTTTGGAGGTATAAGCATGACTAGCTGAATGAGGTAGGAACACTCACGATCTATGAGTTCAAAGATCTAGATAGCCCAGGCAAAGTAACCTACCTAGACAATACTTCAGAGAGGACCTTTGTGGTCAGAGAGCATGGTAGGCATGCGTACACTTGGAAGGGTGAATTTATTTTTACCCAACCAAGATCTAATGTCTCATATGGCCACCAAGGAGCTAGAACATCCCAAGCTCATGGAGCTCAAAGGGACAGAAGTAGAGACAGGCCAGAAGTAAGTTTTGCCAGCCCCTTGGGAAGAGAAATGATGAGAACAGAGACAGAGAGAGTGGAAATTGAAAGACCTAGGGAGCCGAGAAACCAAAGAAATGCTGATGATTTTCCTTTGCCAAGGCCTAGAGAACACACTACAACCTTGAGGCCAACTCATCTCGTTAAGTCCATGAAGAATTACTTCGATGGCACGGGAGACCCATACGATCATGTGGCCAAGTTTAAGCAAGTCTTGAGAGCTGGACAAGTTGAGGACCTATTCACGTAGTACAATGCTTTTGGTCTGACCCTTAGGAATACATCCCTAACATGGTTTCAACCACTACATGAGCGGCAGTTTAGGAACATAGACTAACTTCTAGAGGCTTTCATTACCGAGTTATCTAAGAGTGGTATACGGCATAATACTTCCTCACTGATTCATCGTTTCAAATAGAAACCTCAAGGGATGGTTAGACTTGCAGGAAGAAGGTTTAGGCAATACTTAGAGAGGTGTCCTGTTCCAGAGTTACCCACTCCAGCCAAGCAAGTGGCATTATTCCTAGACGGGTTGTTAAGTACCAAGTTGAGATCATACGTGTACTTGAAGGACCCTAGGACCATAGAAGAGTGTGTACACATGTGCATAGACATGGAAGATAATCTGGGAGATGAGTTGGAGCTTTCAAAGATCTACAAAGATTTAGATAGCTCTATGAGCCTCTCTTCCAGACAATCCACATCTATTGAGGAACTCGCAAAGAAGGTAGCTAAAAAATTAGGTGTCTCAAGCAAACAAATACCCCAATTTACCCCAGTGAGGCGATGCTATACTTGTGGAGGTGACCATATGGCAAATGTATGTACCATTATGGCTCATCCCCAAGTGAACCCTAGTAGTCAATACTGTACCAAAGAACGGAGATACACTAATCACACCGCGCAAGATTGCCCATACAATAAGCAAGCAGTTAAGCAAGCTTATCCTCAGCCATACCCTCAACAAGGAAGATACCAGAACCAGTACCCACCAAAACAGTATGGCACACCACAACAACCTTATGTGCAACCCTATCAAAACCAACCATGGCCTCAGCTAGTGCTAGCTCAGCAACCTCCAACCCCATCTAATGTGATTCCACTGAAGTACGCAGCTGCAGAAGAGAATTTGAATAGAGCCATAGTGCCAGTAACACCATTGCTTTTAGAGAGTGAGCCAAGTGACCATAGTTTTCGCTCTACTCATGTTGATAGCCCACAGGCTTACTACATGTAGTCACCTGAGCATAATGAGTCAAACTATTATGAAGACCCGAGTGAATCTAGTTGGGACCCAGAGTATGCAAATGTCATGTACACAAATACCAACCGAAGATGTCAACCTAGAAAGGTCAGTCCCCCACTTCCTAGAGGACCATGTTATCGATGTCAGGGAGATCACCTCATCCGTGATTGCCCTATTTCTTCCCCTACACAACCCCAATCGGTGACAATTAAAGGCTTTTGTCAAGTTTGCAAAAAATTGCACCTCTTATGCGACTACCTAAAAAACCCCAATAACATGCCAAAAGTCACTCCTATCAACGTTATTGGATTAGTAGTAGACTCTACAAGAAGTGTAACCTCCATTGTGCCAGTGCAAGTGGTCATTAGAGCTCCGACTTTGCACCAAACCAAGGTCTAGGCCAAGAAAAGAGTGTGGAGGTTAGTGAGACTGAGAGCATAACCAAGAAATGGTGGAGAGCCTAGAAAGATAGTCGGGAAAGGATGAAAAGACAATGGTCTAAGAAGATGAGCAAATAAGAAGAGAACATAAGAGAAACAAAGGCCAAAATTGTTGAACTCACCTCTCAAACAAACTCTCAAATACCACCACCACCTTCATTCGTATCACCACCGTCCAATCCACCTCATACAATACCACCACCACCTAGAGTAGGATCAGTTTTAGCTGACCCCACTCCTAAGGACATAGACATGATGCTTAAAGCATATGAGGCCAGAATCCAAGAAAGGCCAAATGTGACAGACCATGACAAATGTTACCCTAGAGCTGATCTAGAGATAGAAAGAACCAAGGTTTGTGCTAAAATGGTAGCATTGGCTCAGACCATGTTTGAAGATAGTAGCCTCTTCAACTACTCTTGCTCAGCTAAGGCACAGTTGCACTTTGATGGACTATTGGAGAAGTTAGAAAGCATAATTGCAAGATGTGGCAAGGAAGCCACCTCCCAAGGAAAATACAAGGCAAGTGAAAGAATAAGCTTTCCTCCCGAGGAAGCTTATGTGCCTAGCTCCATAGAACCAGACACATCTTCTTCTATGAATCGGTACTCACCAGAATTTCTACCAGAGATTTAGGAAGAGAATTGGGCTAAAGAGAGTGAGACTACTCCTCCCATTGAACTTGTGGATGATGCACATGATCAATTCCCGCAAGACATTCCTTCCACTTATGAGAACCGGGAGAGTACCTAATCCCGGGAGAGATTAGACTTCGAGTCTAATTCCTTACAAGAACTACCCCATTTCACAGGCCCATGGGAAGCTAAGTCTACTTGCATGAGGGCACCCACGGTCATGATATGAAATGAAGACTAATTCATACCTAGGAACAGAGAGGTAGTGAAAAACAGTAAAGTGCAGTGCAATCTCACCTTAGAAGAGCTACCCAATGTGAGGCCAGAATTGTGGAAACATGTAGCCAACGAGGTGCCTGAAATGGCCAAACCACGTTGCTAGGTAGGATCTCATAGAACAGTGCCAGTAATACCCTTGGACAAGGTAGGAGACATGAGTGAAGGAGAAGAAGGAAATACCTATCTTCCCATTACCCATCAAGGGTACACTACTAAGGAAATTTTGGACTAAGTTGCAGGAGCTGCAATTACTACCACTTCCCTATGGAAGTGTTGGGGCAAGCTAGCACTCGGCCAACAAGAATGAAATTGCAGATGGACGATGGTCACATAGAAAGACCCTTAGGACTGCTAGAAGGAATCACTCTCACCACGTGCGATGTAGAGTTTGAGCATACTTTTCCCATATGTGACTTTAGCGAAAATCAGGCCTATGAGATGATTTTGGGAAGACCATTTATGCGGTAGTTGCAAGTGGTACAAGATTAGGGAACCAATTCTTTGTATTTACAACACTTAGGCATTATGACCAAAGTCAATCTCAAAGATTACTCTCCTAGAGATGTACCCCCTATTCAATGGAATCCCATCCATAGAGCTAAAGATGATACGGAGTCAGTGCATTCCATGAGATCAAGATCCTCATGGATGCATGAAGATACCCACTTATGGATGTGTAAAGTAGCTAGAGAAGAAGAGAAGAGAGAAAAAGCCAGAGAGGTAGGTGCGAAGGAAACTCATAGATCAATTCAAGACCCAGCCTATGCACCTATAGTTTTCCCAGACGAAGAGTTTGAGCCTCATGGTTGGGCGGAAATTTTAACAACAATGGATGTAGCCATCAATGAAGAACAATGGACACCCCACTATGGTGAGGATAGCTATGACATTTTAGTCTTCTCAATAGAGCCAATCATGCATGATTCGGTTCTAGAAGAATGTGAACCTAGCACTGATGCTTTCCAAGATGCAAGTGACTCCGATCTAGAGTCAATCATTATGGATCCACCATTTGCATCTGATGAAGAATATTTCTATGAAGTAGAAGTTCACCCTCAGAGACATGAAGAACTTACTAATGATGTGAGGTTAACCACCCAAGTGACCGCCAAGCGCGAAGGCAAGAAAAGGTAGAAGAAAGAAGTCACACCGAAGAAGAAGAATCTTTGTTTGAGGTCCCTGAAAACTTTAAGAAGTATGAAATAGGTGATAGGAGAGTCGTGATAAGAATGCCTAAATGTGAGGCGCAATCAAGGGAGGCCTGTGATAACAAAGAAACCACCAAGAAAACAGTTGTAGCCATAGAAGAAGGAGAAGAGAGATGCACTTACATAGGACATGACCTGACAGAAGAAGAAGAGCACGAGTTGATAACCTTGCTAAGAGAATATAGAGATGTATTTGCTTCGAGCTACAAGGACTTGAAAGGTGTAGACCTTCACATATGCTCACACACAATTCCCATGACCTCAGATGCAAAACCCTCTAAGCAGAAGCCATACACGTATAATGATAACTATGCTGCCAAGATCAAAGAAGAGATAGATCACTTGGTTGAAGCTAGATTCATCTATGAAATTGAGCACACTGAGTGGCTATCCCCCATCGTGGTGGTGCCCAAGAAGAATGGAAAGCTACGTGTGTGCATTAACTTGAAGAAGGTCAATGCAACCACTATTCAAGATAACTATCCACTTCCTATCACTGAGGGTAGCAGGCAAGGAAGTGTACAACCTCCTTGATGGATTCTCCGGCTACAATTAGGTAGCCATTGCTCTAGAAGATCAGCATAAGATGGCTTTTGCCAAAGAGTGGGGCATATTCACCTTCAAAGTAATTCCATTTGGTCTTACCAATGCACCAACCACCTTTCAGAGGCTGATGTGACATGCGTTTAAAGAATCCGAAGGAAGAATCTAGAAGTCTATGTTGATGATCTTTGTGCTCATTCCAACATTAGATAGACACATATACCTGAACTCAAGCAAACCTTTGACAAACGTAGAGAATATGAAGTCTGCCTGAACCTAGAAAAGTGTGTTTTCATGGTCAAGCAAGGCAAGATTCTAGGACACAATGTCAAAGAATGGCATATCCACTGACAAAGAGAAAGTGAGAGCCATTGCAGATCTACCTCGGCCAAAGAATGTCAAGGAAGTGCAAGCTTTCATGGGGCATTGAGGCTATTATTGTCGATTCATTCATATGTATGCCATCATTGCAAAGCCTCTGTACGGACTTTTGACCAATGTTGATCGGACTGATGAATGTGACAATTCCCTCAATGAACTTAAATGGTGATTAGGTTCAGCACCAATCTTGACTACACCAAACTAGAACAAGCCCTTTCACGTCCATGTGGATGCTTCCAATTATGCCATTGGATGTGTGCTTGCACAACCTACTAGTGAAGGTAATTTGGATCTTCCGATTGCCTATGCCAGTAGATAGTTGAATGCAGCTGAATGAAACTATAGGACCACCGAACAAGAAGGATTATGCATGGTATATGCGGTTAAAAAGTTTAGACACTATTTGCTTACAAATAGGTTTAAATTTTTTATTGATCATCAAGCACTGTTGTATTTGGTAAACAAGCCATGCAATACATGTAGATTAGTAAGATGGTTTCTCTTACTAATGGAATATGACTTTGAGGTAGTGGTGAGTAAAGGAAAAACTCACTTGAGAGCAAACCATCTCTCTAGGATCACATCTCGAGAGGCCCCGCAAGGAGTATCAGATGATCTTCCTGATGCTTACTTGTTTAATTTGGAAGTTGTACCTCAGTGGGCTAAGACATTAGTGCCAATCTTGACATACGGGCATAACCACCCAGTAATAAATATTGAAGATAGGGAGATAGTAAAATCCCACAAGTACCATATCATGGTCGGAAGTATGTACAAGCATACAAATCAAGGGATATTAGCTTGTTGTGTGGAGGAAGATGAGTATGCTAAATGGTTGCAATAAGCACATGTAGGTGCACTAGAGCAACACTACTCAAGGCAAAGAACCCTACAAACACTAAGGAGACTCGGAGTGCATTGGTGTACTATGGAAGCACATGTACAAAAGTTGTGTAAGGAATGCCCAGTCTGTTGAATTAGACCACTTGTGGAGCACGCTACTCTATACCAAGTGTCTCTAATACCAGATTGGAGTGAACCATTAGTAGCCTTCCTAAGGATGAAAACATTCCCTCAAGAGATGACTATGGCTAGGCAAAGAAGTTTAGAACAAGAAGCCCTAGACTACTCACTCATTGGAGATAGCTTATACAAGCATGGTAAAGATGGTTACCTCAGATTATGTCTCCATGAGAGTGAAAATCTTAGGATTTTGGAAACTGCTCACCAAGGTGTGTTGGTGAAATTCACAAGCCTACACATTTGGCTTGAAGGATACCATGAAGTCCATACACATATGGAGAGGCATAGGAACAAATGCTAGTGGTTAATTACCACTTACTTCTTTGTAAAAGTTATTTTTGACTTTGGAATCTTTGTAAACACCTACCAACGAAATCTTGTGAACTTTATTAGTTGTAAAGCAGCAATCAAGTAGATGGAATATCTCCTAGTATGTAGGAGCTTGATTAAAGGGAGCCAAAGTTTGAATTCAAATTCAAACTTTGAAGTAAATCACTATAAAAGTTCTACTCAAAAAGTCACGGGTAGAAGACTCATATTCTGAGCTCATCTCTATCAATTCTGAGTGTGTGTGAGGCCTACACTCTAGCCCACACCTATCTACACCATTAGGCAATGATATTCATGCCAATGGCATTGTATACAAGTGTTCATTAATACATATATCTACATTGTTCATTTCTGAGTTCTCTGTCATACTACTTGAAAGTCTTTCAACTTGTGGAGAGCATATCTCTGTCATTTCTTCACCAAATTCCAAGATCTAAAGCTTGTTGGAACCAGCTCAAAGTTATCTACATGCTGTTAAAATGTGAAGAGATTTTTTTCAGCCATTTCAGAGAACAACTCATCGAGGTGATCACTGGTCAAAGTCTACAACAGTCCGAAAATCAGGGGTAAAGGTTTACTTGCTAAATTGATTTCTCTCAGCATAGTTGATCTTTTTACATTATTCCACTTGGAATAGTTAGCTTGCTAAGCTAATTAGATACTCCTAAAAGGAAGTTTTCCAATTCCTACTATGTTGGTCATACTGAGCAAAAGATCCAGTAGGTGTCAAGTTAAAAATAGAAGGTTTTCCTTGGAGCTTGAGACTCAAAGTTCTCTGTTTTGATTCAATCTTTACATACATCATTTCTAAAGTACATAGGCCATTTTATGGTGTCATAGCGAAGGAGGTCCACTTATCAACTCTAAAGCATAAAAAGGTTGGTACAAAGCAGGATTGGGCAATACCTACTCAATCTCTTGGAGTGTCCATCCATCTTTCCCAACAGTGGTATCAGAGCAGACTAAGGTAAAATGGGAGATGGTTTTCCTTCATTTATTGATAAATTGGACAGGAACAACTATCAGGCATGTTCTCTAAGAATGAAGACATACCTACAAGGAAGGAGTCTTTATGGATACATCTTAGGAGATGAGGAATTTCCCTCATTCAAAACAAGAGGATTGCCAACAAAGGAAGAACATGAAAAGCTCAACACATGGTGTGCTAAGGATGCATTAGCAAGGTCATATTTACTGAACTCCATCTTTGATTTTCTTTCGCCACATATTAGGAACTGTAAGACATCCCAAGAGACTTGGGAAACCTTGTCATCTTATTTCTCTTCCAACACAAGGGATAGAAAAAATAAGTTGTGGATTGAATTCACCACATTAAGGAAGCAACCTAAGCAAGCTATTTCAGAGTTTGTAACCAAGATTAAAGATGTAGCAGATCAGTTAGCAAGCATAGGAGAAGAGATTGAAGAAGAGCAGATTGTAAGGCAAGTGATCAATGGGATCAAAGCTGACGATAAATGGGAAAGCTTCACCACTGCCATGGATCTTTACATGGACATGTAAATCTAGATCTTATAACTCTCATGGGACAATTGTTCATTCATGAAGCAAAGCTCAACAAAAATGGAGACACATCCAAAGGTAATATCTCTTCTGCCCTATATACTGATAAAAAATCTAAAGATAAAGGCAAGAACAAGAAGGTGGAAGATGAAGGCACTACCTCCCAAGTCAAGTATGCAGGGAGAGGTAGATCATCAAGAGGAAGGGGCAGAGGAGGTAAGCAAGGTAGGGGGAGATCCTATAACTCCTCACCATGCAACATTTTTGGTTTATCAAATCATACTACACATGAGTGTTTCAGGAATTACAAGAACCAGAGAGGAAGAGGATATCAAAGAGGTGGATACTCAGAGTCAAGAGGTAGATTAAACCATCACCAAGGCTACAACAACAATTACAACAACAACTACAATGGCAATTACCAAGGAGGATTCAAATCTAGAAAGGACTACAAAAACTATACAGAAGAGAAAGATGATTCTCTTCTAATCATGAACATGAATTCAAAACCAGGTACAAATGATGACCACCTATTCTACATTGACTCAGGATGCTCAAATCATGTGGCTGGCAATGTAGCACTACTCTCTGATCTTGAGGAACCAAAATGTAAGCATCAAGTACAAACAGGTGATGACACCAAGCACTCAGTAGTTAAAGTTGGAAATGTTAAGACTTGTGATGGAAATCAGAACTTTTTGAGTAGGGTACTCTATGTACCAACCATTACCAAAAATTTGATGAGTGTTGGACAGATTGTGGAGAAAGGTTTGCAGGTCAGATTCAACCAATTTGGAGCATTTGTGGAGGATCCCAAGCAGGGGTTCAAGAGAATTGCTAAAGGAGAAAAATCAGAAAGACTTTTCACTTTTGAGCTAGAAGACACAAAGAATATTGCACTCTACAGTTATAAAGATCAAACACTTTCAGAGCTTGAGATTTGGCATAAAAGATTAGGGCATGTAGGAGAAAGAACCTTGAAACAGATATGCATGGATCAATGTGTAATTGGAATACCCAATGTTTCCAAACAACACATGATATATAAATGTAGTGCTTGTCAATTTGGGAAGTCTCACAGGTTACCCTTCTCAAGGAAAGGCTACATGCATGAGGACTACCTAGAGCTTGTCCATACACATGTATGGGGACCAAGCAAAGACCCCTCAATCTCCGGATCAAGGTACTATGTATCTTTTATTGATGATTATAGCAGGTGGACTGTATTGTACTTCATGAAGCACAAGGATGAAGTGTTTAATTGCTTTAAAAAATATCTTGCACTTGTTGAGAATCAGATAGGGAAGAATCTAAAGAGGCTAAGGTCAGATGGAGGAGGTGAGTACTTCTCCAATGAGTTTGAAGACTTCTTGCAGGACAGAGGCATTAAAAGAGAAATCACCACAAGGTATACTCCTGAACAGAATGGGGTAGCTGAGAGAAGAAATAGGCTGATTGTTGAAACAGCTAGGTTTCTTGTGGTAAGTTAATGTATTACCCTTGTTTTTTATGTATGAATGGTAAGGGAATGTATTGCCCATGAAGATTATGTATGAGTCCTGAGGATAAAAATAAGATTATAGTTGTTTGCAGCCAAGGATCTACAAGTATAAATGAATTAAGTGATAATTTGGTAGTGTATAGTCTAGATTTATTGGGTTGTGGGTTCACCATATTTTTGCTTACAAATCCCAATTTTTAACATCTTGTAGGGTGCCAAAATGAGATAAGCTTGTGTAGCATGCATGCACTCTACAAATGTGAGCTTTAAGATCTAGCACCTAACTACTGTGGATACCTTGTACCGACATAGAAAACCACAAGCCAAATTTCTTTTCATTGGTTTGAATGACTAGTAACCTTCAGAGACCTTGTAGTTACATCGCCCCAACAATGAACTAGTTTCTCAATGCAGATGGTTGACTATGGCTAATATGCTTGGCTCGATTGTTTACTCCTCGTTAGATTAAAACCGGTTCTGATGAAGTGATGCATCCAATGTTAGATCTTGGTTAGATTAGTTGGTTGATCTAGTTAGAAAGTGGATTCATTCAATTAGATCCAATTAGTCTCTAGTTCAAGCAACCCAAGTGCCTACAAATAACAGAGGAGGAAATCATTCTCATTTCCAAAATCCATGAGCGAGAGAGAGAAATTGAGCAGAGACAGCAAAGGCACACAAAGCTCAGCAAACCAGGAAGGAAACTCTGATGGAGAAGAAGAATGTTGCCAAGAGTACCGAGAGGTAGACAAAACACACCACAAAAAAGATTCCTAAAAAATTCCTTTTTATTTTCTAAGAAATAGTATCTCTTCTAGCGATTTCAATTTTATGTGTTCGTGAAATCTCGATTCATGACGATTAGATTCAATGCCACACATCAACCTAGAGGGAAATTTGATGCCAGGCATCGAATTCTCCCGTAAGTGGATACTAGGTATCCACTTTGGGCTACAACTCGATGCCTGACATCAACTTTCACCCCAAAGTCGATGCCAGACATCGACCTGCTCCCAACCAGAAAGTTGATGCCTCGCATCGAATTTGGCCCAAAACTCCATGACAAGCATTGGATTGGAGCCCAAAGTCGTTGCCTTGCATCGACTTTAGGGTGCAACTCGATGCCTGGCATCTACTTTGGGGCACAAGTCATTGCGAGGCATCGACTTTAGGGTGGAAGTCGATGCCAAGCATCATCTTTAGCATGCAAGTCGATGCCAGTCATCGACTTAAGGATGCACGTCGATGCCCAACATTGACTTTGTGTGCAATTTGATGCCATACATTGACTTGAGGCCTAAAGTCGATGCCAAGCATTGACTTTAGGGTGCAAGTCGTTGCCACGCATCGACTTTGTGTGCAACTCAATGCCAGGCATAAACTTGCACCCTAAATTCGATGCCTAGCATCGACTTTGCCCTAAAATTGATGCCTACCATTGACTTGCATCTCAAAGTCGATGCCTGACATCGAATTGCAACCTAAAGTCAATGCAAGGCATCAACATGCACGCTAAAGTGGATACCTGGCATCCACTTGCTCCCTAAAGTTGATGCTTGAATCGACTTGTGCCCCAACAGGCATCGAGTTGCACCCTAAAGTCAATGCCTGACATTGACTTGTGCCCTAAAGTCGATGCTAAGCATTGACTTGCACCAAGAAGAGCTTTACCAGAGTATTTTACTCAGTTTTGTGATTGCATAGGTTCTATTCTGAGATAGGATGCTTTTCAAGTCGATGCTTCACACAAAACTCCAAGTAGAGTATCCAACCACCTCATCATACAAAGCTTTATCAGATTATTTTACTCTGTTTCGTGACTCGGTAGGTTCTATTATGAGAGAGGATGCCTAGTTTTTTGTCTGCAGCGATGCCTGGCATTGACTTTCTACTAAGAGTCCATGCGTGGCATCGACCTATGCCACTAAGTGGTTGTGAGGCATCAAGTTTTAGTACTAACTCAATGCTTGGCATCGACTTGTGGCACAAGTCGATGCTTGGCATCAACTTAGTGCTGAAAGTTGATGCGTGGCATCAATTTACTACTGAAACTTGATGCCTAGCATCGACTTAGTGGCATATGTCAATGCTAGGCATCGACTTGTGGGAGAGGTTGATGCCATGCATCGACTTTTAGCTGAAAGTCGATGCTTGGCATCGACCTAGACAAGAAATCAATGCCAGGCATGGATACCTCATGTTTCAACTTCTTTATCATAGAGCTCGTTTAATTTCCTTTCCACTTCCTTCTGTAGAAACCAAATAAAAGTAAGTGTACAGAGGCAAATGATGATTGTCCCCCTGCATTTGCGGCTCACATTCCCCTAGACCCACTTAGACCTGTACATTACAATGTATTTTGTAGTGATGTAAATAATATTTGTACTGTTGTGCCTAGAAAGCATTTCTCCCTTCTTATAGAAACCATACCCTATGGACTTAGAATGTTGGGATCAGTAAACGACGAGGTGCCTTTCAAGCATCCTCAGATTCGAAAAATGGCCACTAATTTTGCGAATTTGACTATGTCTCCTCTTTGGAGGATAGTAATTTTCCATAGCAGAGACTAGTCTTTCTCTGTTTCAACTACTTTGAAGTTGAGATGTCATGCTGTGGAGTGCCTCACATGGTATGTGATCTTCTTTCTATCTGCCAAGCTTAAATGATGCTCTCTCTCACTTATAGTTCTTGTTGACAGGGTGAAGACAAACGTGAATCATACTCCTTTGCATAGATTTGTGAGCTCCACCGAATGCATTACAGTTGGCTATTATGAAGAAGTAAGCAAAAGAAGTGGCAAAGACAATTGCAATGAGAATGGGATCTCCAATGTTCTCATGTTCCCAGCAGATACCAAGAAACTTTGTCATGTAGTGGGGGACAGTACATTGGTTAATCCATATCAGAAGCCACAAAAGCTTATAATGAGATTGATTTAACTATTCTCCAATGATGATGATTGGGTTGTAGATCTTTTTTTTGGCACAGGTAATTTGAGTTGTAACATTTCTCATTAGCCATGATATTGATCAGCCTCTAATTGGTTTTCTTCTCTTTCAGGAATGACTCTCGCCTTGTCAAAGATGTTCATGCACTACATAGTCATGGAGAAGGATGATGCTCAAGTGAGCTTCATAAGAATGAGAATCAATGGGTTGAATGAATGCCCAGAGGAGGACCAAGAGGGTGGAAGGAAGCACATTGCAGGCATGGAGAGATTCCAACTTGCTTCAAGGGCGCCTATTCCCCCCACTTGTAGATGAACTGGGAAACATGGCTAACCTTGAAGAGCCAATCTTGGAGCAAGAGAAGCAAGAGATGGGTTCTAGGGTTCGAGAGGATGCCATTATGCATGAGCTTGAGGAAACCTATGATCATCGTCTATTGTAGAGGCTTATTATTCTTGTAAAACATATATGAAATGTAAACATCATTTTAATAGAAATATAATGCCAAGTTTTGCTTCCATTTTGTGCAAAGCTATACTTATCTTGAGCATTTCTCTGATGAATGTGTGGATGTTGTTTAATATATTTTGGTTGTTTATGGTCTTCTCTTGGGAATGCTTTTGTTATATTCATTTGATATGCTATGAATATGGCCAACATTCAATGAGGCTCTTAATTGTACAAAGCGATGATCTGAATTGCCTTGTTAAAAGATTGGTCTTTTGCAACACATGTACTGCGAATTTTGAGTAGTTTTTAATCACCTATAATCTATGCTTGCTAAGGTTCTAGATGTAATGAAGGGCTCTCACCAATTATTATTTTTACCTTTAACTATGATATCTTATGTCGAAGGTCATGATGTGGGGCACTTGATCATGGTGAACAGTTAGTTTTCATGGCACCGAGCATTTTGACATATCTATCTTCGACTACTTGGGTTATAGAATCAAGCTTGTACTCAATGTTTACAAGCAAGAACAAGTGATTCTTAATAGATATTATGAGATGGACACTATTGCTTGATATCATGCTCTTTAGGTACAAATAAATGGAGAACATGTCTTTGTTCTCCTTTGTTGTGACTCAGTGTTCAGAGAATAGAAAATGAAACATAATCAAAGTGTATGTACTAATGAACATAAAGTACAATGATATTGGCAATGAATGATTTTACAATAGGAGCACAATGGTAGAGCTACAATGTGAGATCAATATGCACTTGAAATCCCCCTAAATGTCTCTCCAAATCGGGCTCTTCTAGCTCATATCCATGTGACTAGTTAGTCCTATTTTATAGCCTTTTGTTGGAGCCAAGATTCAAGTTTGAATTCGAATCTTTACCTAAAAGTGTTCCAAAGTTTTAGGACTTGATTTTCCATGAGTCCTCACCAAATAGTTTGTGGAGGATTCTCCTATGAACTTGTGATTGGAACTAATTAATTTTTACAAGGAGTAAAATCAATCTTTTCCAAGAGATCATTCATGTGCTAATACATGAAAGAAAATATGAACTTTTGGATAAGTGATCAAGCATTTAGGCTTGGAGTAATAGCACCAACAACTCCCCTTCAAGGCTAAAATGCTTGGGTTTCAACTCTCTTGATCTCCTGCAATCCAATCATCATCTTGAACTCGTTCAATTTAGTTCCATCCAAAGATTTAGTTATAATATATGCACATTGCAAGTTTGTTGATACATAGGACAATTGTATGTCATTGCTAAGTAGCTTCTCTCTCACATAATGATAATGCACTTCAATATGCTTAGTCCTTGCATGATATACAGGATTAGCAGCCAAATCTAATGAGCTAGTATTATCTCCAAAGATCATTGGAGTGTATGTATGTAGCCCCAAGTCTCAGTAGAGTAGCTTTAACCACATTGTGTCTTGTGTTGCATTCGCCAAACCCCTATATTCGGCTTCTATTGATGAAAATGACACAGTTGGTTGTTTCTTTCATGTCCATGAAATAAACTTAGAGCTTGCAAAAGATAAGTAACCAAACGTGCTCCTATCCTCTTCTAAGCCAGCCTAATCTGCATCAGCGTATACCTTGATATGCAAGTCAGATGTAAATGTATTAAATAGCCCCTCATTTATGATATCCTTCAAGTACTTTAAGATCCTTTTGGCAGCTTCCATGTGAGGTTTTCTTGACGTGTGCATGAATTGACTCAATGTACTCAATCCATACCATATATCTACTCTTGTTAGAGTTTCATAATTAAGACTTCCTACAAGACTTTGATAACTTGTAATGTCTTCAAGTAGCTCTCCTTCATGATCACTAAGCTTTTGATTCAATTCCATGGGTGTACCCGCAATTTTTGGATTTACAATTTTGAGCTTAACTAGCATATCATGGATGCACTTTCTTTGAGTAATGAAAACACCAGAATCAATATAGACAATCTCTAAACCAAGAAAATATGTAAGCAATCCAAGATCATTGATCTTGAACTCCTCCTTCATCTCGATTTTGATCTTCTTGATGCCACTATCATCATTCCTTGCAATGATAAAGTCATCCACATGAATACATATATAAATAACCTCTAAATTAGTCTTCCTAATGAACAATGAAGAATCTACTTTGCTTGCAATAAAACCTTGCTCCTGCAAGTATGTGACTTGCCTATGGTTTCAAGCTCTAGGACCTTGCTTTAATGCCTTCCTTAGTTTACATACATAATCATGTTTTTCTTTGTCTTCATATCCTGGTGGGTGAGCCATGTAGACCTCTTTAGAGGTCCACCCATTAAGGAATGCATTTTTAACATCTAATTGGTACAAGTTCCAGTTCTTTGAAGCAACAATACTTAGAAAAACTCTGATGGTTGTTATCTTGGCTATAGGTGAGAAGGTCTCCACATAATCCACTCCATGGGTTTGGGCAAACCCCTTTTGCTACTAGCCTTGCTTTATTCCTCTTTATTATGCCATCTAAATTCTTTTTCACTATAAATCCACATTGATCCTATTACCTTCATGAATGGTTTTTTTTTTTTGGAACCAAATCCCAAGTGCTATTCTCTTGAAGTGCTTCGATTTCTTCCTGCATAACTTCTCTCCATTCTTCTCTTTTGTTGGCTTCTTAAAATAAAGAAGGTTCCTTTGACATAAAGTCTTTAACGATGTATATAGAATGCTTGGTGACTAGTGATGTCTCATAGCCATACCTTATATGTTTCTCGCTTTCCCTTTGAGATCTTCTAAGTGTTTGATTGGATGACTCTAGAATGTCTTCCAATTTTTTGAACTTTGCTTTGCCCTTTCACTTCCAAGCTTCAAAATCAATTTTTTTCTTCATGTTCTCAGTTGATATCCTCTGATGTATGTGGTTCTTGTTTGGTGGGGTTTGGAAAATCATTCTCCAACTCATAGGGTAGGTTTATTTTCCTGCAATCATCCTCTGACCAAGAGTTATTCTCATCAAATACCACATCCCTACTAACTGTAAATCCTTTTTTGGTGGGATCATATAACCTATATCCTTTCTGATTTTGATCATAGACAATACATATGCATCTTTTAGCTTTTGGATCAAGATTTACCCTAATCTATGAGGGTGTGTGTGCATTAGCAATGTACCCAAAAATCTAACAATGATTTAAAGAAGGTCTCCTAACATTCCATGCCTCATAAGGTGTCATCCCATCCATAGACTTGGATCGAAGCCTATTGATTAGGTAAGTAGCTATTGAAATAGCCTCTATCCATAGATAATTAGGGATTTTTTTCTCATTCAACATTGACCTTGCAGCCTCTACTATTAATCTATTTCTTCTCTCTGCCACTCCATTTTGTTCAGGAGTGTACCTTGTTGTAGTTTCTCTCTTTATACCTCTATCCTATAAGAAGGATTCAAAATCATGTGAGAGATACTCACCACCTCAATCAGATTTGAGCCTCTTCAAAGTTTTACCTGTTTGATTCTCAAGCAATGCCAAATAATTCTTAAAATCAAGTGAAGAATTCATCTTTATGCTTCATAAAATAAAGTGCTGTCCACCTACTATAGTCATCTATGAATGAAACATAATTCCTTGACCCTGAAATTGATGGCTCTCTACTAGGACCCCACACATCTCTGTGTACAAGCTCCAAGTAGTCTTCATACATGTATCCTCTTTTGTTCAATGGTTGCCTATGTGACTTGCCGAATTGGCATGCTCCACATTTGTAAATCATATGTTTCTTGGACACACTTGGGATGCCAAGCACACTCTGATCCCTAGAGATCTGCTTTAATTTCCTTTCACCTATATGTCCTAGCCTCTTATGCCATATCTCCAATTTAGATAGGGTTTGGTCCTTGTAATTAAAAAGAGAAATATTTCTTGTATCTTCAACTTCAAAGGTAAAAAGTCTACCACATTTCTCACCTTTTGAAATCCTCTTGAAGCCTTGTTGAGGGTCCTCCACATATGCTCCATGCCTTATGAATCTAACCTATAAACCCTTCTCCACAATCCAACATTGATTAGATTCTTGGTTATTGTTGGCACATACAATACCTAGCTTAGAAGCTTCATGTTACCATCAGATGCTTTAACATTTCCAATCTTCTTAATTGAGTGAGTAAAGTCACCACCTCTCTGAACTTCATGATTTACTTTGGGTTCTTCAAGGTCAGAGAATAATGTTACATTTCTTGCTACATGATTGGAGCAATCAGAATCAATATAGAATAGGTACTCTTCATCTCTACCTTGCTTGGATGTCCTATTCATGAGTAATAGGGAATCATCTTGATCATCTGTATAGTTGTTGTGGTCTCTCCTTCCTCTGACGCCTCCTTGATAGTTGTTGTTGTAGCCTTAGTTGTAATTGTGATGGTAGTTGTTTCCTCCATTATCTTACCTCTTGATTGTCCATAGTGTCCTTTGTGGAAGGCTCTTCCTCTCTGATTCTTTGTGTCCTTGAATCATTCATCTATGGTATGATTGGTCAAGCCACAAATGTTGTAGGGTCAAGAATTCTATGGTCTCCCCCTACCTTGCTTTCCTCCTCTTCCCCTTCCTCTAATACCTCTTCCTCTACTTGTGAAATTCACTTGAGAGGTACTTGCATCTTCTTCATTCTTCTTACCTTTGCCTTTATCTTTAGTCTTACTTTTATATATGTAAAGGGCAAAAGATTGATTACCTCTAGGAGTATATCCATTCTTGTTGAGCTTTGTCTCATGTGTGAAGGGTTGCCCCATCAATGTATTGAAGTCAGGTATTTGCATGTCCATATATAGGTCCATTGTTGTGGTAAAAGACTCCCATTTGTCCTCAATCTTGATGCCATTTATGATCTACCTTATTATCTACTCCTCTTCTATTTCTTCTCTAATACTCCCAAGTTGATCAGCTACATCCTTCATCTTGATCACATAGTCACCTACACTTTGTTGTGGTTGCTTCTTCAAGGTTGTGAACTCCATCCAAAGCTGGTTTTTTTTCTTCCCTTGTATTTGATGAGAAGTATGAAGATAGTACTTCCCAAGTCTCTTGGGAACTCTTACAATTCCTAATATGAGGTAGCAAAAAGTCAAAGGTTGAATTGAGTATGTAAGACCTAGACAGAGCATCCTTTCCACACCATGCAGTTAGTCTCTCTTGCTCCTCTCTTGTAGGTTGGTTTTTGCTTCTAAAGGTTGGCATGTCTTCATCTCAAGATATGTATCCATACAAGCTTCTTCCTTGGAGGTAAGCCTTCATCCTTAGGGACCAAGCTAGATAATTGCCCGTCTCCAATTTTTCAATGAATGATAGAAATCCATCTCCCATTTTACCTTGATGTTCCTCTGATACCACTATTGGAGGAGATGGTCGACACTTTCTATAGATGAGATGGTGCTACAAATTTCTCCTTCACACAAGCCAAAAACTCAGTTGAGAAGTGTAAGGTAGAATACTGAGCTTTCCAAGAAGCATAATTAATCACCCAAGTACTTTGGAAGATGATCCTCAAATCATTGGATCAAAACATATAACTTAGACTTTTCACTCTGAACCAAAACTTGTTATTTTGGTCACCACACATGCTCAGGAAAATGAGCAGTACTCTTTCCCTATTAAAAATTGGACAAAATCCTTTTGGGGATATCTTAGTAACTTGGGTAGCTAACTTTTGCAATTTATTTCACTTAAAATGATAAACTATGCATTGAGAATGATGCTTACCAAATTATATGTCTACCTCGACATTTAATATTCAGACCAGAGGGCCATGTTTTGCACATAACTCGAGATTGGCCAAGGAAAATAAAATGATACTTTGCAACATGCAAATAGACTATCTAATGAATCTATACCAACTTAAATCGCTGCAAAGGATCAAGTAAACACTGAGAAATAGATCAAAGAAGCTCACTATTTTGAGTAGTATATGAAAGAGAATAGAAAATGAAACATAACGAAACTGTATGTACTAATGAACATAAATTACAATGATATTGACAATGAATGATTGCACAATATGAGGGCAACTGTAATCTATAGTTGGAGCTCAATATCCACTTAATGTCTCTCCAGATCGGGCTCTTCTAGCTCATATCCACACGACTCATTAGTTCTCTTTTATAGAATTTTTTTGGAGCCAAGATTCAAGATTGAATTTTAATCTTTGCCTAAAAGTGTTCCAAAGTTTTAGGAACGAATTTTCCATAAACTCTCACCAAATAATACAGGATTATCCTATGAACTTGTGATTGGAAGCGACTCTTTTATACAAGGAGTAAAATCAATCATTTACAAGAGATCATTCATGTGCTAATACATGAAAGAACATATGAACTTTTGGATAAGTGATCAAGCATTTAGGATTGGAGTAATTGCACCAACAAAAATAGGGAAACTTGTTTTTTCTTTTGTAGGTAACTCAGGTGTGGGACATCTCTCCACATATTATTTAAATCTCCGTTTGGATAGCCTAATTGTTTCTTGGGGTGTCTGCTTGAAGTTGTGGATCAAGGATGTTGTGTTATGCTTGATGCCACTCTTGGAAAATTCTAATATGAATTTTTAGGAGTTCAACTATATTTTGGTTATTGCAACTATTCAAGGGTTGAGACCAAGATAAAGTACTACCCTTAAGGGTCAAACCAAATGCCTCGAACTAGGTGAATAGGTCCTCAACTTGTTCAACTCTTAGCACTTGTTTGAACTCAGCCATATGATCATAAGGGTCTCCAAACCCATCAAAGTTGTTTCTCATTGTCTTGACCACTTGAGAGGATCTAAGGGTTCTTTGGTACTCTCGGGGTCTAGGCAATGGAAAATCATGTTCATCTCTTTGATGCCTATGTACTCTATGTATCTCCCTTTCCCGTCTTTCATTTTCAAGTCCTAATCTATCTCTACTCGTGGTGTGTGCAAACCTTAGCTGAGGTCTCTCTGTGGTTCATTCTCGTTGGGTTTCATGAGCCTAGGATGATCCTGATCTTAGGAGACCATGGGAAACATTAGATCTTGGTGGAGGGAAAATTAGTTTAGCCTTCCAAGTGTATGCATGTCTATCATGCTTTGTTACCAAGAACATTCTCTTTGATGTGTTATCCAGATAGACAACTTTGTCTGGTATCTCTGGATCTTTGAACTCATAGGTGGTGAGTCCCCCCATTTTTCTAAGTTCATCTAGTTTAAATATCCAAAAGGCTTCCTCCGTCTCTCAATTCAAAAATAGTTTTTTGATTTTGTTGTCTTGGGGAACCAACTGTGGGTTGATCACCCTACTCAAGATAGATTTGCCTTGAGGAGTCTTAGGTTCTCATCTTAGGTCTCCTTGCTCTAGGTGTTGGGAAAGATGGATGGATGATCCAAGAGATTGAGTAGGTACTCGTAAAACCTACTTTGTACCAGCCCCCTTTATCTTCAGACTTGATTAGTAGACTCCCTTAGCTTTCCAATGACACCAAGAAATGGCCTATGTCCTTTGGAAATGATGTGTACAATGATTGAATCAAAAGAGATAACTTTGGAAGTCACAAACTCAAGAAAACCTTCTATTTTGGTCTTGACACCTGCTGAATGTTTTGCTGAGTGTGACCAGCAGAGTAGCAATTGATAAAATTCCTTCTAGGGTTATTCAATTAGCTTAGTAAGCTAACATTTTCAAGTGGAATGATGTAAAATAATGAACTATGCTAAGAGAAATTAATTTAGCAAAATTTGGTATACCCCCGACTTTTTAGCACTGTAGCAGAGATAGACCAGTGAGCACCTCTATGACGATTTCTCTGCATTGGCTAAACAAAATCACTTCAAAATTTTTCACATGTAGAGGACTTTTAGCTGAATCCAACAAGCTTTGAATCACTGAATTTGGAGTAGTATTAACTGAGATATGCCCTTGACAAGTTGACAGACTTTTGAGTAGACTAGTAGAGAACACAGAGATGAATGCTATAAATGTATCTATTAGTTAACACTTGTGTACAATCCCATTGGCATAACAAGCATTGCCTAATGGTGTGGAGAGCTGTAGACTATGATGTAGTGCTCACAAACACTCAATGACAGTAGAATGAAGCTCGGGAGTGAAGTCTGTCTCCGCGACTTTTCAAGTTCACCTTTTATATGGAATGTGTAAGAATTTGAATTCAAATTCAAATTCTTGGCTCCTTCTAATCAAGCTTCTAAAAAACTTGGAGATATTCTCTCAATCAAGTGAACTAACTTTTCCACGAATCATTTGGGTAGGTGATTACAAAATATTCTAAGTCAAATTGACTTTTACAATGTGGTAAAGTGGTAAGTAATCACTAGCATATGTTCCTATGGTTCTTCATGATGTAGAGTCTTCATGATATCTTCCAAGCCAAATGTGTAGGCTTGTGTTTTACACCAACAGCTCCCCCTCAAGCCAAACATTTTGTCTTAAGTCTTTATCTTCAATCTTCAAGTACATCCTGCAATCCAATCATATATTTGAACCTGCAAAGTTTGGTCCCATCCAAAGCTTTAGTCAGCAAATCTGGACATTGCATATTGGTTGACACATAGGTCACCTGAATGTCCTTGCTTAGCAACTTCTCTCTCACATAATGATAATAAACTTCTATGTGTTTGGTCCTGGCATGATAGATAGGATTAGTTGCAAGGTGAAGAGAACTTGTATTATCTCCAAAGATAATTGGAGGCCTAGTATATAAGCCCAATTCTGTATACAAAAGCTTAATCCAAATTGCTTCTTGAGTGGCATTAGCTAGCCCTCTATACTCTGCTTCTATAGAAGATAATGCAACAGTTGTTTGCCTTTTTGCAGACCATGAAATTGGTTTGTCACCTGCAAAAGAAATGTATCCAGAAGTGCTTCTTCTATCATCCTTGCATCCTGCCCAATCTGCATCTGAATAAACTTTTATATCAATATCTGAAGTGTAAGGAAAGTATAAACCATGGTTGTGTGTACCCTTCAGATACTTCAAGATCCTTTTGGCAGCCTCTAAGTGAGGTATCCTTGGTTTGTGCATGAATTGACTTAGTACACTAACTCCATATGAAATATCAATTCTAGTTAAGGTAGCATAGTTCAAGCTACCCACCATACTTTGATAACTTGTAATGTCTTGGACTTCATCACCTTCATGGGCACTTAGCTTTAGGTTCACCTCCATTGGAGTGCTAGCTGCTTTAGCATCCTGCAAGTGAAATTTCTTCAACATGTCCTACACATACTTCTTCTGAGTAATGTATATCCCTGAATTAGTGTAAACTAATTCAAGTCCCAAAAAATACTTCAATAGCCCAAGATCATTGATCTTGAACTCCTTCATCATTTGGATTTTGATATTTCTGATTCCACTGACATCATTACCTGTAATGATGATGTCATCAACATAAACACAGAGATAGATTACCTCTGAATTACTTCTCTTAATAAACAGAGAGGTGTCAGCCTTGCTCATGACAAAACCTTGGTCTTGGAGGTATGTAGTTAACCTGTAATTCAATGCCCTAGGTGCCTGCTTCAATCCATATAAAGCCTTCTTTATTTTGCAAACATAAGTTACCTTCTCATAGCCAAGAGGTTGTGACATATAAACCTCTTCTGAGATCCATCCATTCAAGAAAGCATTCTTGAAATCCAATTGGTACATGTTCCAATTCTTTGATGCAGCCACACTCACCATCACTCTGATTGTTGGCATCTTGGCCACAGGAGAAAATGTTTCTTCATAGTCAATGCCTTGCGTTTGTGCAAAACCTTTGGCTACTAACCTGGCCTTGTACCTGTTAATTGTGCCATCATAATTTCTTTTCAACTTATAGATCCATCTGGATCCTATTACCTTCATGGAGTCCTTCCTGGGTACTAGCTCCCATGTATCACTCTCCTTCAGTGCTTCAATCTCCTCATCCATAGCTTCTTTCCATTCTGATTTTGTGATTGCTTCTTCATATGATCCTGGTTCTTCATTTAGCAAATCCTTGGCAAGATAAACTGAATGTTTAGTAACAAGAGATGTATCATACCCATATCTGATAGGTTTTTTACTTTCCCTTTGTGATCTCCTAAAGGGTTGAGCTGAAGATTCAGGTATGTCTTCAAGCTTCTTCATCTTCATTTTGCCTTTGGACTTCCATGCTTTGAACTCTTCAAGGTTGATTGTATCTTCATCATCTGAACTTGAGTCTTCTTTCTGAGTTGGTTCCTCCTTTGTAAGTTTTGGAAATTCCTCTTCCAAATCATAGGGTAGTTTGACCTTCCTGCATTCATTCTCATACCAAGAATCATTCTCATAAAAAATCACATCTCTGCTTACCATAAATCCCTTATTGGTAGGGTTATAAAACCTGTAACCTTTTTTTATTTAAATCATATCCAATGAAAATACATTTTTCAGCCTTTGGATCTAGCTTTCCTCTTACCTGTGAAGGAATGTGTACATATGCTACACACCCAAAAATTTTGCAATGATCTAATGATGGTCTCTTACCATGCCATGCTTCATAAGATGTCATACCATCAAGTGATTTTGATGGTAACATGTTTATGAGATAGGTGGTAGTAGAGACACTCTCTGCCCATAGGTAGTTAGGTAACTTCTTCTCATTAAGCATAGATCTAGCTGTCTCAACAATTAACCTATTTCTTCTTTCAGCTACCCCATTTTGTTCAGGAGAATACCTTGTTGTTATTTCCCTTTTGATGCCTCTGTCCTGCAAGAAGTCCTCAAATTCATTTGAGAAGTACTCACCTCCTTCATCTGACCTTAGCCTCTTCAAATTCCTTCCTGCCTGATTTTCAACTAATGCAAGATATTTTTTAAAGCAATTAAACACCTCATCCTTGTGCTTCATAAAGTATAATACAGTCCATCTGCTATAGTCATCAATAAAAGACACATAGTACCTTGAACCTGAAAGTGAGGGGTCTTTGCTAGGTCCCCATACATTTGTGTGTACAAGCTCTAGATAGTCTTCATGCATATATCCTTTCTTGGAGAAGGGTAACCTGTGAGACTTACCAAATTGACAAGCACCACACTTGTAAATCATATGTTGTTTGGATACATTAGGTATCCCAAGCACACATTGGTCCCTGCACATTTGCTTCAAGGTCCTTTCTCCTATGTGCCGTAATCTCTTGTGCCAAATCTCAAGCTCTGAAAGTGTTTGATCTTTATAACTGTATAATGCAATGTTCTTTGTATCTTCCAACTCAAAAGTGAAAAGTCTACTTGATTTTTCTCCTTTATCTATCCTTTTGAATCCATGTCTTGGGTCCTCCACAAATGCTCCATACTGATTGAATCTGACCTGCAACCCTTTCTCTACAATCTGACCAACACTCATTAAGTTCTTTGTAATTGTAGGTACATAAAGTACTCTGCTCAACAAATTTTGATTACCATCACAAGTTTTCACATTTCCAACTTTAACTACAGAATGCTTTGTATCATCACCTGTTTGGACTTGGTGTTTACCTTTTGGTTCCTCAAGATCAGAGAGAAGTGCCACATTACCAGCCACATGATTTGAACACCCTTAATCAATATAAAATAAGTGATCATCATTTGTACCTGACTTTGAAGTCATGTTCATGATCAAGAGAGAGTCATCCTGCTCCTATGTGTAGTTGTTGTAGTCCTTTGTGTTTTTTAATCCTCCTTGGTAGTTGCCATTGTAATTGTTGTTGTAGTTGTTGTTATAATTGTTGTTGTGTCCTTGGTGATGCTTGAACCTTCCTCTAGACTGAGAGTATCCACCTCTTTGGTAGCCTCTTCCTCTCTGATTTTTGTAATTCCTGTAACACTCATCTATGGTGTGGTTTGACAAACCACAAATGTTACATGGTGATGTGTTATAGGGTCTCCCCCTACCTTGCTTACCTCCTCTACCCCTACCTCTTGAAGATCTACCTCTTCCTGCATAGTTGGCTTGGGAGGTAGAGCATTCATCTTCCACCTTCTTACTCTTGCTTTTATCCTTAGATTTCTTATCAGTGTATAGGGCAGAAGAGTTGTTACCTTTGGTAGTATCTCCACTCTTGGTAAGCTTTGCTTCATGTGTGAATAGTTGACCCATGAGAGTTGTAAGATCTGGAGTGTGCATGTCCATGTAGAGATCCATTGCAGTGGTGAAGCTTTCCCACTTGTCATCAGCCTTGATCCCATTGATTACCTGCCTTACAATTTGTTCCTCTTCAATCTCTTCTCCTATGCTTGCTAACTGATCTGCAACATCTTTGATCTTGGTCACAAATTCTGAAACAGCTTGCTTAGGTTGCTTTCTTAGTGTTGTGAATTCAATCCACAACTGATTTTTCCTAGCCCTTGTATTGGAGGAAAAATATGATGACAAGGTTTCCCAAGTCTCTTGGGAAGTCTTACAATTTCTGGTATGAGGTAAAAGAAAGTAAGATATAGAGTTGAGTAGATAAGACCTTGCCAATGCATCCCTTGCACACCATGTGTTGAGTTTTTCTTGCTCCTCCTTGGTTGACAAACCTCTTGCTTTGAATGAGGGAAATTCCTCATCTCCTGAGATATATCCATAGAGACTTCTTCCTTGTAAGTAGGTCTTCATCCTTAGAGACCAAGCTTGATAATTGTTCCTATCCAATTTTTCAGTAAATGAAGGAAAACCATCTCCCATTTTACCTTATTTGCTCTGATACCACTGTTGGGAAAGATGGATGGATGATCCAAGAGATTGAGTAGGTACTGCTAAAATGTGCTTTGTACCAGCCCCCTTTAGCTTTAGACTTGATTAGTAGACTCCCTTAGCTTTCCAATGACACCAAGAAATGGCCTATGTCCTTTGGAAATGATGTGTGCAATGATTGAATCAAAACAGATAACTTTGGAAGTCTCAAACTCAAGAAAACCTTCTATTTTGGTCTTGACACCTGCTGAATGTTTTGCTCAGTGTGACCAGCACAGTAGCAATTGATAAAATTCCTTCTAGGGGTATTCAATTAGCTTAGTAAAATAACATTTGCAAGTGGAATGATGTAAAATAATGAACTATGCTAAGAGAAATTAATTTAGCAAGATTTGGTATACCCCCGACTTTTTAGGACTGTAGCAAGATAGACCAGTGAGCACCTCGACGATGATTTCTCTGAATTGTCTAAATAAAATCACTTCAAAACTTTGTCAGCATGTAGATGACTTTGAGCTGAATCCAACAAGCTTTGAATCACTGAATTTGGAGTAGTATTGACTTAGATATGCCCTTGACAAGTTGACAGACTTTTGAGTAGACTACTAGAGAACACAAAGATGAATAATATAAATGTATCTATTAGTTAACACTTGTGTACAATCCCATTGGCATAACAAGCATTGCCTAATGGTGTAGAGAGGTGTAGACTATGATGTAGTGCTCACACACATTCAATGACAGTAGAATGAAGCTCGAGAGTGAAGTCTCTCTCCGCGACTTTTCAAGTTCACCTTTTATATGGAATGTGTAAGAATTTGAATTCAAATTCAAATTCTTGGCTCCTTCTAATCAAGCTTCTAAAAACTTGGAGATATTCTCTCAATCAAGTGAACTAACTTTTCCACGAATCATTTGGGTAGGTGGTTACAAAAGATTCTAAGTCAAATTGACTTTTACAATGAGGTAAAGTGGTAAGTAATCACTAGCATATGTTCCTATGGTTCTTCATGCATGTAGAGTCTTCATGATATCTTCCAAGCCAAATGTGTAGGCTTGTGTTTTACACCAACACTAGGTACCCTATTTCATTCTTAGCGAAAATGTTTCCAAACTCACATGTCCTGTCTGGTAAGCTCGCAACCACATACATGGTACCTTGCTTGTCAATATATGAACCCTCTTCAAAATTGACCACTGGGTGTTCAAGTCAGAAGGGTTGATCTTGATTTTTCAATTGGACAACTAATAGTCGTAGACCATCCTCATAGATACATGCACATAATTGGTTAGTCCTAATATACTCCAACTGCATCTTATAGGGACCTTTTGGTGTCTGTAAATAGGCAATGCCTAAGCTACATATGATTCTCTCCATGCTAAAATACATTTCTAAATCACTTGTGTCCAAACTTAGCATGTAGGGATAACCATTAAGTTGTTGTGCCCACGACCTACCTGTCTAGTTGACACTAGTCTCAGTAGATCTAATGCTCTCTCTATCTTTGCCTAGGTGTCTACCAGATCTAAGGTTCATAAGCTTTGTCTACTAGTCCCAATTTTCCCGTTTTTATTGCCCAAAATCGTTTGGAGATCCATTGGCTTCCTAATCCCACTTGAAAGTCAAAATAAATTTACTCTAACTAAGAATCAAGCTTTCCAATGCACTCTAGAGCTCAAAAAATGGATTTTGCATGAAAAAGTTATGTCAAATCAAGCTCTTGGGGGTCAGAACAGGGAAACAGGATCTCCTGATACATAGAAGTATTGGCGATACTTGGAAGCAAGCGATACATGATACTTGCAAAAGCACGACACATGATACTTGATCTTCCACGATATGATACCTGAAGTTGGAAGTTCATGATACAATACTTGATGCTACCACAATACACGATACTTAGTGCACTAATGATACACGATACCAGATTTTTTCGGATACGATACTTCAAGTCAACACAATACACGATACTTGAGGATGGAGGATACATGGTACACAATACTCTGACTTGATCACGATACACGATACTTGACCTCATGATACGATACCAACCTTCGCGATACACGATACTTGTGCAATATCGCGATACACAACCCAACAATACACGATACATGGTCACTCATAATACTCAACCCGATGATACATGATGCTTGTGAGGTATCATGATACATAGGGAGATGATACACGATAAATCCCAAGTATCATGATACACAGGAATTTTGGTATCACGATACCTAAACTTAGTCGACCACAATACTCTGACTTTTTAAAGTCCAGATTCAAAAATTTTTGTGGATATGTGTAGCTTGTGTTCTCCTTGTGACCGCTATGTGTCTGTAGATGAAGAATATGCATGCAATATCGCAATACCACACTCGCAATACCTGTTGCATGTCGTCTCATGTTGCGTGATTATTCACTCAATTTTTTGATGTTTTGAGAGAGCAAAGCTCCTTTTCAATAGTATTTCAGTCGTGAACTCTCTCTAGACACTTTGCTTGTAGTTTTGAATGAAAAACAAGGTGCAAATGGTGAATGGAGAGCCAAAAACAAAGATGGGAGAAGATGGAGATGATGATGGTGATGAAGGTGGGGAAAAAATAAGAAACTAAATAGAAAATGACTATTTTTTACCTTCCAATGTTGCTACTCTTAGTCTTGCCATCACACGCTTGCCGTTAAAGCTCTCTCGTTGGCAACGGTGCCAAATTTGGTGTCACTCTAGCACAATGGTAAGTACCAACATGAGGAGATCCACCTCATAAATGTCAATCTGCTGAGACGTGAGGATTGTTATGAAGACCATGAGCAAGTGAAGTCACAAGTGCATGAGTGAGAAGCACAGAAGCATGCACACACATACACACACATGCACATAGTAAGAACAAAGACAGGAACAATGGAAAGATTTCTATTACAAAAGAACTCTCTTACAATGCTTCAATCTCTAATAGAGTTACCTCAAAAATGAGCGCTCTAGCTCCTTTTATAGTTTTTTGACTAGTTTTGGCCCTGTCCAGACCTAGTGTCTAGCCTAGTTATAAATTAGGTTCGAGGGATTATTTGGGGGCTCAAACCGAGTCTAAAAGTTACGAAAATTGGTACAGAGATACTTCTAATACTCCTCAAGCTTGAGGACTATTTGGCTTGAACAAAATAGAGTTGGAAAAATATGCTCCCTCGTCTTGTTTTTTCACTTATTTGATGTGTTTCGGCACCTTGTGCTTGACCTTGGATGTCAATAGACATGGTAGCAGAAGATGGTAAGATCAAGGATGCTTATGGGTTCTGTTGGTACACTAGTTCCCATTATGTTTCATGTATGTTTCACAAAAGAATGATATTATCCTAGTTGCAACTGCATTTGCATCTCATGAGTTGTGACCATGAAGGGCATGTGATTTTTGTTATTTCTTAATAGAAGCACAATTCCACTTGTACTCTCTATTCACATTGCTTGGCTTGACCTCTAAGAATACATATTTGCATCCTCTCTCCTTTGAGAGATAGGCCAAACTTCCTCCCCTAGACAATTGTCCTTTTAATAATCAATTACTGCTACTATACACTTTAAAATGCTACCAAAGTGTTCCAATTGTCCCCATGTCAAGGTTCTCTTAATCACTTATCCTGCATCATCATGCTCTCCTTTTTCATGCCCTATTCCAAAGCACAACCAATGCATCTCCATTTATGTGAGCCCTCCATATCTTGTAATAGAAAAAAATGGCATAGTAGCCTTGAACTATGGGATTGCACCATGTAACTTGATCTACTGCTATATCGAACAAACACCCTCTTGATGTGAACAATTACAATGCAACATTAGGCAATGCTAAAAAACCGATGTATCATGCATCTTGCCTTCCAATATAAGAAAATGGATGGTTTTACGAATGGACCCAAATCTTTGATAGTATAAGAAGAATGTTTACAAGCCTTGAGTTCCAATGCATACTCTAAATCTCATTTCAATGAAATGTATAAATTTTGGAAAAAACATATAAGTGAAAAAATTACATCATCTAGATATTTCTAGACAAAATCCTTGAATTGTTGTGCTTACCATCTAGGTACAAAGTTTTGGATGATAGAAATTTTCATTTAGCTTTCTATTGATTGCAAGAACAACCTATAATACATCACCTTCTCCTACAAAGTTTTTTGTTTGAAGCTTCTTCCATGTTTGTTTGTTTGCTTCTCATATGTAGACAACTTCATGCCTATAACAATACCTTGCATTGTAGTTTTGTTAGGGCAAGTTTATGAGTTCTCAACTCCACAATCCTTACACTCTCCCATCAAGCATGTTTTTTAATGGAAAACTGAACTCGGTTTCATTGGACATAAAATTGTCTTCCAAAGATGGGGAACACACTTGAAAGTGTGCCTGTCTATGATGGAATCTTTCATCACAATATTATCACAAGATTCACAAGTAGTACATTTTGCATTGGAACCTAGCTCTATGAATCTTGGATCGAAGATTATTCAAGCTATCCTTTAGAAAGGACATTTCTATATTGTGCTCACATCATCAGGTATATCTATCTTTCATTTGTCACAAAAAGATTAAGTTCAACAACACAAACTTCTAGAGTCCAAACATGCATTTTAGATATTTTTATTCAGACTTATGAAAGAGATCAACCTAAAAGAAGAAGAAAAAGTTTCATGAATGATGATCTTAGTAGAATCTTTAACTATCATATGATGTTAGCAACCAAATCTAGCTAAGACTCTTTTAGGATAGTGACTATGTTAACTAGCATATGGGATGTGATAGTTACCATAATCAAAATGTTAATTAACATAATGTCTATGCTAATTAGCATATGTATTGTGCTGATTAACATAAATGGTAGTTCAAATTACCATAATAAACATGCTTATCAACATTATGGAAATTCTAATTAGCATAAACAACATGTTTTTTGTCATATTGAGTGCTAATTAGCATAATTATTACATTTATTAGAGTGTGAACCTTCTAAATAGCATAATAACAATGCTAATTAATGTAATGGGCATGCTAATTAGCATACATAATGTGCTTACTAGCATATTGAATCTCTTGAATAGCATAGTGATTGTGTTAACTATCATAGATAGTATCCTAATAAGTATGATGATTTGTTCTAAGTAACACAATAACAATGCTAATTAGCACACCTAAGATGCTAATTAGCATACTGATTGCAAAATAGCATTCTCACTATGCTAGTTAGCATATCAACTTCATAATTATCATAACAAGAGTGGTGATTAACATAATGATGATTCTAATTAGTATACAAAATGTGTTGAATAGCATATTGATAGTGCTAATTAATATAATGAATGTGTTTAATATAAAAAAAACTATGCTAATTATCATAAAAAATGCTAGTTAACATAATGAGCATGATAATCAGCATACTTATGTGCTAAATAACATGTTGAATGTGCTTAATAGCATAGGGACTATTCTAACTATCATAGGTACTATGCTAATTAAAATAATGAAAGTGTTAATAAAAAAATGAATATACTTATCAAAATACATAATGTGCTAATTAGCATATGGACTATGCGAAATAACATTATGTATTTTGCTATTTAAAATAACATTAGCTAATAAGCATGATGAATGTGCTAATTAGGAAATGAGTTTGCTAATTAGGAACTTACTATGCTTTTCAAGCATAATAATTTCCTAATTAGCATAATGAATGCATTAATTAACATTTGATTGTGTTAATTATCAAACTACTATGCTAACTAGTATAATAACATGCTAATTAGCTATTTTGCTATTTAAAATAACATTAGCTAATAAGCATGATGAATGTGCTAATTAGGAAATGAGTTTGCTAATTAGGAACTTACTATGCTTTTCAAGCATAATAATTTCCTAATTAGCATAGTGAATGCATTAATTAACATTTGATTGTGTTAATTATCAAACTACTATGCTAACTAGTATAATAACATGCTAATTAGCACATTGAATTTGCTAGCTCACATATTGAATGTGCTAGCTACAAAATTCATTTCTCCTAATTAGCATAAGAACTATGCTAATTAACATACAAGTTATACAAATTTACATACTTACTATGCTAATCAACACACTATCTAGGTTACTTAGCATACTCATCATCATGCTAATTAGCATCCATAATATGCTAATTAGTATAAAGACTATGCTAAGTAACATAAAAACTATGCTTATTAGAATAGTGTCTATGCTAGTTAGCATACCGGCCTCTTAGTTAGCATATGAGTGCGGTAATTATCATCTAAATTGTGCTATGTAGCATAGTGATTGTTTTTGTAGGTATATTTTCTATGCTATTTATCATATTGGTTGTGCTATTTAGTCTATTGACTCCACTACCTAGCATAGTGAGTGTGGTAATTGACATTTTGATTATAATAGTTAGCATGTTCACTATACCTATATGCATATCCACTAAGGTAGTTGCCGCAATCACTATCATTTTTGGCTATAGTCCTTGTTGGGCCTATTCAGGAATTTGTACAAAAGGAAAAGTAATTGATCCTTACATAGAAAGACCATACATGAGATAATTATGTGCAATAGAAACATTATATTGATCCCTAATTTTTTCATTGACATAAAATGAAAGTTTTGATGTGTGTGTGTATAGATAAAAATTACAAAAAAAATAATATATATTATCAAATATAATATTTATATTAAATATATACTAAGTTTTGGATTTAAGACTAAAAATAGTATATATAATTTGATATATAAAGAACTAAGGTTTTATGATAAATATTAGCATACGTAATTGAATATGAAAAGACCTAAGGTTTTTGAATTCAAATAAATACATATAATTAAATATATAAAAATAGGTTTTTTGTTTAATAGTAATACATATAAACAAATATAGACACAAATTAAGAAATAAATAAGAATATATAATCAAATCAATTATGTATAATTAAATACATATAAAATTAGGGTTTTATGATTAAAATTTAATATATATAATTAGATATATATAGAAGTAGGATTGTATGATAAATGTTAGTATAAAGAATTAAATATGAGAAGAGCTAGGGTTTTCAAATTAAAATAAATCAATAAAATTAAATATATATAAAAAAATAAGGTTTCATGCTTAATATGAATATATTTGATCAAACATATATGAAAATTATGAACAAAATAGTATATATAATCAAATGTACTATGTATAATTAAATATATAAGGAACTATGGTTTTAAGATTAAAATTAGTATGTATAACTAGATATATAAAGAACTAGGGTTCTATGATAAATATTAGTATACTTAATTAAATATGAAAAGAGCTAGGGTTTTTGAGTTAAATTAGATATATATAATTAAATATTTAAAAAAAATAAGATTTTAGTCCTAATATATATATATATATATATATATATATATATATATATATATATATATATATATATATATATATATATATATATATATATATATATATATATATATATATATATGAATTATAAAAACAATTTTCGTATATAATCAAATGTATTATCTATAATTAAAATATATACGAAATTAGGGTTTTGGGATTAAAATTATTATATATAATTAGATATATAAAGAACGAGGGTTTTATGATAAATAATAGTTTACATAATTAAATATAAAAATAGTTAAGGTTGTAAATTAAAATAAATATTTATAGTTAAAAATTAAAAAATAAAGGTTTTATAGTTAATATTAGTATATATAATCAAATATATATAAAACTTAAGAAAAAGCATTATATATAATCAAATGTACTACATATAATTAGATATATACGAAATTAGGGTTTTAAGATTAAAATTAGTATATATATTTAGATATATAAAGACTAGGATTATATGATAAATATTAGTATACATAATTAAATATGAATAGAGCTAAGGTTTTTCAATTAGAGTAGATATACATAATGAAATATATAGAAAATAGGATTCTAAGTTTAACATTAATATATTTCATCAAATATATATAAAAACTAAGAAAACAATTAGTACATATAAGCAAATGTATTATGTATAATGTATATATATATATATATATATATATATATATATATATATATATATATATATATATATATATATATATATATATATATATATATATATATATATATATATATATATATATATATATATATATATATATATATATATATATACGAAATTAGGATTTTAAGATTCAAGATAATATAAATAATGATATATATAAAGAACAAGGGTTCTATGATGAATATTAAATACATAATTAAATATGAAAAGAGCTAGGGTTTTTGAATTAAAATAAATATATTAAAAAATAGGGTTTTAGGTTTAATATTAGTATATATAATCAAAGATATAAAAATTAGGAAAAAAATAGTAAATATAATCAAATGTACTATGTATAAATAAATATATAAGAAATTAGGGTTTTAAAATTAAAATTTCTAAATACAATTACATACATAAAGAACTAGAGTTCTAAGATAAATATTAGTATAAATAATTGAATATGAAAAGAGATAGGGTTTTTGAATTAAAATAAATATACATAATTATATATTTACAAATATAATTTTAGGTTTAATATTAATATATAAAGTGAAATATATATAAAAACTAGGAAAGAAAATTAGCATATATAATCAAATGTACTATGTATAAGAAATTAGGGTTTTAAGATTAAAATTACTATATGTAATTAGATATATAAAGAACAAGGGTTGTATGATAAATATTAGTTTACATAATTAAATATAAAATGAGCTAAGCTTTTTGCATTAAAATAAATACGTATAATTAAATATACAAAAAATAAGGTTTTAGGTTTAATATTAATATATATTTAATGAAATATATATGAAAATTAGTAAACCATTAGCATATATAATTAATATATCATAAATTAGTGTTTTAGGAATTACATTAGTATTTGCAATTAAATAAAAAGGATTAGAACTTTAGGATTAAAGCTATTATATATACTTAAATGTATCACATATTAGATGTCCTAACATCTCCACATGGTATTAGATGTCATCTTTGGATCGGGAGGAGAGAATGGCATGTCCTTGCAGTTAGTGCAAGTATCAAATATTTCATAAATGATGGATTTCTACTGCACAAATATGGATCCTTTGATGCATATCCAGTACAAAGCCTATGCTTCCAGTTTCATGGTTTCACTGGTTAGTAGGCCGACCCACACGACATTGCACCATCTACCTCTTGAGGGGCAAAATACAACAAATTTGAGGTAGAAGGACAAGGTACTAGCAACATGACAAAGAATGAACACATGAAGGAAATGCTCGAGGTGTTTTATGACATGGATGAAGATCACAATGGTGGAGATGATATTGTGGATTCCATGAATACGATAGAATTTCGGACCAGAAGACAACACAAAACATTAGAACATGTGAAGACTAGCCTTTTACAACTCTACATGGAGGCACTAATATCTATACAACATGTGTTGCTCGTGATGCTCAATCTTCAATCCATATATGGATGGTGAAATAATAGTGTCTCTAAATTGTTCAAGAAAAGTGGATTTGAAATAAACTTTCATTGTTGTATCAAAATACGTTTATTTACTAATATTATTATAATTGCTTATCCCTTGTAGGCTTTTGAAAGATCAGTTTTTGCTAAATGGTAATGACATGCCTCTGACACATGGAGATGCAAAGAAGCTTTTATAGTTCTTGGGTATGCACCACTAGATTCATGTTTGTCCAGAAGATCGCATTCTCTTTTGCAATGAGTATGAACACCTCCACATATCTCCAAAGTGTGGAACGAAAATGTTTAGAGAAGACCATAGCCACTTTTCTATCATCCTAAGAATTGAGAGCATGTTAAATTGCAAATCCATAGCCAAATTAATGTCATGGCTAGCCATAAAAAAGGGCCTTTTATTGTTAGCTCTCATTGTGCTAGGTAAGTTGAAGGTCAAAACATGGATGTATACCTGATACTGCTTATGGAAGAGCTGGCCACTTTATGGGATGGGATTATTGCGCTTGACATGCCTCAACCTTTAACAAATTGGGAGGTGTGAGCGCAAGGCATACTTATGTGGACAGTGCATGACTCGCCTGATTATGGTGAATGTTTAGGTTTATCGATTTGAGATTTTAATGCTTATCTTCTACGCGGACCACAACTCAAAGCATGCTACTCCAAAGCACTTGGGAAGACTATCTACGAAGGACATCATAGATATCTGCATGATGGACATGTCTTGCGTGAAGGAAAAGTTGGCTAAAACTTGCAACAATAATGATCGAGTGATTGGAAGCAATTGTGGGATGTAGGAACACCACTTGCTTGCACAGAAGGGATGTCTACGTGATGGTCATGTCTTGCGTGAAGGAAAAGTTGGCTAAAAAGTGCAATGGTAAATGAAATCAAGTGATTGGAAGCAGTTGCAGGATGTAGGAACACCACTTGCTAGCATGAAACGGATGTCAAGCTTTCACAATCTTCCTTATTGGAGTGAGTTATTGATCAATCATTTGGTGGACAAAATGCATATTTTCAAGAATGTGGAAGAGATGCTCTACAAGACATTGATCAAAAAGAAGAAAAGCAAAGCACAAAGGGAGGACTTGGAAGAGCAAGGTTGGATGCAAGAGTTGTGGGAAATTACCCAGCCAAATGGAAGTGTCACTACCAAGAGCTCCTTGGGTATTGGATTCATTAGTATTAAGAGTTGTTGGATATCCTTCACAAACACATGAGATTAACCAAGGTGTGTCTAGAAAAAAAAGATAAAATAGAGCTCCTTGTGTGCTTGGGTTGGAATGTGTCTAAAAAAAAGACAAAATCGAGCTCTTATTTTGCTTAGGTTTATGGGTATTCGAATCCGTTAGATATGAACGTACACAATTGAAGAATGTGTGTTTGCAAAAAAAGACAAAATAGACCATCACATCACTTGTAAGATGCAAGAAAAAGGAAGAAAGAGAGTATAAACACGTGGGTAACTAAAGATCGTCTAATATCTCTCATGGACGAGTAGGATTCACGTTGGAAATTCTAGCAAAAAATGAAAAAAGCAAAGCTCACATCACTCATGGGAGATGGGAAAGGTAAGATAGAGACTATCAAAATCGGGACCCGAGTTATTATCATCCATTGGATGCTCCAAAATCCAATGAAAGATATTGAAACGCGATCTCACATGGCTTGGATTTAAGAAGAGCAATTGGATCCTTTGGTGATCTGATGGACTAAAAATGAATTTTCATCTATTTAATGCCATGGATTGAGAGCCACTTGATTAGCAATATATCCAATGGACTATATTAAATGGTGCTCAATCTTCTCTAAGGAGAATCTCACACTTTGGATTGATATCCTAATCCAACGATGGACAAAAAAGGCACATTCCCTTCTTTCTTTCAAGCTCCATTTTTGGATCTCCTCAATATCCAATGGCCCAAATGAAATTCGGTTGGAGAACTTTGAATTTCGTGGTCTATGAAACCACTAAGGGAGGAAATACCTTATATCTCAATAGATTTTAGTTGTTTTGAATACTCCAAACCAAGGGAAACCTAGACCTAACCTACTTGATTGAGGCTCTGGACTATGGCCACCACCCTCCTCTCATTGATCCATCTTTAATCACCCCTTAATCTAAAAGGCTTATGTAGGGCTCACTTTTTTCCCTAATGATGTGGTTGACGAAGCTGTAGTAGCAAGAACTTTCCACAATTGATGGATGTTATTCTTAGAGCAGTTCATGAAGACACTAAAAGGGTTTGTTCATCAAAGAGCACAAACAAAGTGTAGCATGGAAAAGGGGCAGCTAGTAGAAGAGGCTTTGGTATTCATAACAAAGTTTCTACACATGCCAAACCTAGAAATGCCTCACTTATGGAGCGATTATGAAGATGTTTGTCTCCTAGGAAATGAGCCGCAAGGTAAAGGAAGCCAAAGAAAAATGGATGCACTTTTCAAAGAGAAGGCAATGAAGATTTGCATCATAAACGCAGAGCCCATGCACAAGTGATTGGAAAATTATGAGCTTGTTAAGGAGCCAAATGCAAAGGAAAGAGCCTAGTGTCAAAAGAATTGGTCTACTCGCTCTTTGCCTCTTTTGGAAAGTCTTCGACCTCTTCCAACCTTTCCAATGAGTAGATGGCTAGATATACCCGTTTCATAAGCAAAGGGAGTGGATGAGGATATCTCTAAAGAAGAGAAGGAACTCCCAAAGGGATGTCATTGGGAGTATTACAAATATAGCATAGAATGGTCTTATGGAAAAGTCTTTCGGATCACACACACTGACAAAAATAGGTCTACTTTTGATAGTGGCATTATGACTCCACCACGATCGTCTTCTCAGCCATCCCCTAGTGGCTCTAGTAGTTGACATATGTGCTAGCATTTGACACCACAACATGATACAAGCAATGACACATCTCTTGTGTCTAGATCATGTTCTAGAGGAGCAAGTTTGAGAGATGGATCTATGGGTGGATCTGGAGGAGGATGTAGATGTTGTGGAGGTGGTGCCACAAATTCTATGTCACCCAAAATTACTCCTAGACCTAGTACCTAATATGTAGGTACTCTATAAAGTACACCACATACACCTTGGGGTGCTCATAACCATGATAACTCCAAGGTGTATCATATACCTGATAGAGCTCCATCATTGGATGTGGCCGAAAAGGCCATGGGTCAATGCATATGATAGCTGTGCACAATATATTTTGGATGTTGTCATGGTCAAATGGAGTGAACAAGACAAGGATCACAGAAATTACATCATAGAGGTGATCTATCATGAGTATCGATCAACACCTGGGCACCCTCTTCTCAGCTTAGAGTGGATTCAACATTCAGGGCATTAGGTGAAGTCTCATGAACAATCAGGTGCTTGTGACACTTTCAAAGGAGGCTCACCAAAGCTTCTATGGATAGACATTGAGGAGTGGGAGATGATTCATGATGAGGAGCAGGAAACTCCTCACCAATATAGTTAGCAATGAGGTGTGGCAGCTACACATCTAGATACGGTTGGAGTGTTGCATTTGGGTAGTAGTGGTTATGACAATACACATCACAAGTTTGTAAGTATCAGTTTGATGAAAATTTTGATTATGTTAAGCATTTCATGTTTCTTTATCTCATGTTTTGCATATTTGTTGTAGGAGTTGGTGGTGGATCGTCTTTCGACATGAGGACATGAGATTTATGGATATCGTGAGGGGTTGTTTGCACTATTGGAGGACTTGGAGAAATGCATGTGCAATCATTTTAACGGAGCATCTACCATGAGGCGAGCTTCTAAACTTGGTTTAGTGTTTTTTAATTGTTGCTTATAAATATCATTTCAATTTGTCTCATTTCATGAATGTGCTTTGTTGCAGGACTGCAAAAATAGATGTTTTGATTCGTCTAGTTTAGTGTATGGCAGTAGTGTGCCACAATTTTGTATTTGGCTTATATATGGCAGTGGTGCACCAAAGTTTTGTATTTGGTTCATATACGGTAGTGGTTTGCCACATTTTGTATTTGGCTCATATATGGTAGTGGTTTGCCATAACTTTATACATGGTTCATTTATAGAATATCTCTTTTGTACATGGTTCATTTCTGGAATATCTCTTTTGTACATGGTTCATGGTTCATTCTGCTTCTACATATCTCTTTTATGTTTCAGAATGTGTTTTGCTTTATCAGATCTTGTTTTGGTTGTTAGTCATCTAAACCCTAAATCGACAACCACTAGAGTACATGTCACATGTACTTGCTTTTTTTCTTTTTTGGGTAGAATGTACTATCCTTTGCTACACAATAACATTTTCATGCTCTTGCAGCAAGAGACAACACACTCTACCAAAAAAACATTTTATAGATATGGTCATTTGTATGGGTGCTGGTATGACCATCAGTATGCCTAGGGCCATATCGATGCTTATACCAATAGTTTTTCCCATGGACATAGCAACACTTATACCAACGGTTTTTTTAATATAAAGGAAGTTTGGCCTTAGCCTACTTTCCCGGACTTGTATTAAATAAAAGGAAAAGAAAAGTACAAGTGAAGCAGACTAGTGCCCATGGGACTCCCTAAATCCCACAAAGACGGGCTAGATCTTATAGAGCTTAGATGAAATTACAAAGAAGGTTAATCACCCTCTCATCACCCTCATGTGGGGCCCACTTGGATTTAAGCTTGTTGTTGATTAGAAGGAGCACTTTATGATGCCTGAATGGGAGGGGGGGGGTTTCTTATAGTTGGCAATTCTTTTACGGACAAGGAGTAGCGATTTCTCAATCGACCACTCTTTGGGGCAGTCACCAAAGTTATAAGCACATCTTTTCGACCAGATCTTGCAGAGGACCTCCCCTCTAATGGCATTCCAGAGCGTCGCCCAACAGTCGACCGCTTCTCCCAATTGAGCTTGTTTCCAGATGATATGCTTCTGAAGTTTAATTATCTTTATGATAATCTCCTAGAGCCTATTGGAGTTGGGACTAGTTGTTGCTCTAGCACAATGGTGAGAACCACGTTAAGAAGCTCCACCTCCTTAATGTCAATCCGTGGGAGAGGTAGGAGTGATATGAAGATCGTGAACGTGAGATGGTGTGAGAGTGAAGGTGAGAAGCACAAAGATGCACACACACATACACACACACAATGAAGAGACAAGCAAGACACTATGGAAGGTGGGAAATTAGCTCTATTACTCAAGAATACTCTTACAAGCTCAAACTAGCTCTAAGGTCACACTAACCAAAATGAACCAACCTCAAAAATGAGCTTTCTAGCTCTTTTTATAGTTTCTAGACTAGTTTTGACCGGTTTCACATCTAGTGACCGGCCTAGTTAAAAAATAGGTCCTAGATGCTATTTGGAAGGGTAAACGGTGTCTAAAAATAACGAAAATTGGTACGCGCATTCTTCCTAAGCTCCTCAAGCTCGAGGACTCCTCGGCTTGCACAAAATGGAGCTATGGACTACAAAATGGGGTTTTGTCTATATTACATATGTTACAAGAGTGATGAAAATCACTGTTGAATATTTGAAGAAGTAATAAAAACATAATTGTTTGAAAAAATAATCCGACTGGCTCCCTGCTCCGTCTTTACATGCTTCCATGTCGTCTGTGCCTCTGACTGTGCCTCTGACTGCTTCCAACACCCGCCTCCCTCTCGCTTCTGTCGTCCTCGACAGAACCTTGTTGTGCGGTCTGCCGGATGTAGTTTTGTAGGAGGTCGTGAGCGAGGGTGTGCTCAGATACTCGAATGCCTCGGGCCAGATCAGCCTCGAGCTTCTCCCAATCAATCGGTTGCGGTTCGTCGGGTGGCGGGAGTTGATAATGCGTGGAATAAACCATTCGCTCACAGGCAAAAAGTTGCAATAAATGTGTGGGCCTGCTGATGAATACCTCGGAATGGTATTCCCAAAACCCGGTGGTGAACATCTCTTCAAAGGTTTGTTTGTAGCATGCCGGGAGGTATTTTATCCTACAGTGCCAAGCATAACACACCCGGAGCGATGGCGTTGTGCTCATGTCATATACTAGATCAAAGTTACCATGCTCAAATCCCGGGGTGTTTACATGCGGTGCCTTGACTCTCCGGAAGACTTTAAATATCATTTGCATCATGTCAAAAATTTTGACAGTCATATGCGCTGCAATATCATCCATATGCTTCAGGCGAGGGAGCCAGTGACGGATTGTGGCCATCATATAGCCAACAGTGGGCAACTCGGTGGGTGGCTTGAAGTAGGGGTAATTCAGCCAATCTTGACACTGCCTATTGTTTTGTACTTTGATAGCGAATGCAGTCCAGGAGCGGCGTCGTGGTACTAGTCCCCAGCAAGGATTATTCTTTAAATGTAAGGGCGCTTTCACCCATGTGCTCATCATTTCTGGGTACTGCTGTAAAAGACGTGTACGCCAATCTGGTTGATAAATAGTGCCTTGTTGCGCATCCAGTGGCAAGTCTTCAGGCTCGAACTGGGTTGCATGTGATGGCTTCTTGCCAGTTCGCTTTTCTATGGCCAGCTGGTATTCGGCCATTAGCATGAAGTAAGGTTTGTATTGAAGCGCATGCCCGGATATGTACCTGCGTGGGGCCAATTGAGCAAAGTAGGGAGATTGCAAAATTCGTTCTTTGATCATGGCCATAGCATGTAGCTGGGCCCCGACTCTAGCTGAGTGCGTTGTTCCAATCTCCTCCACAGTCTTCATCCATGCGGGGGTCGGAAGTTCATAGGTCATCTGTCCTTCGGCAGTGACTTGTCCGCCTGGGATGGGTATTGGCTCGTATGCTTCTTCAAACGTTTCCTCCACCGGAATGGTTATGTGCTCGTCGTCAGCTGGGATCTCTGGTGGGGAATCAGACCGTGGTGGTGCTTCGTATACATCTATGCGTGATTGGAGAGTGGTTACCTGGGCCCGTAATGCGTTGAGTTCCTCTATGAGTTCAGGAGAGGGGTCCACAGGTTCTGGTACTTCTGCTGCCACTGGTAGTTGTTGTGGTGCCGGTTCTCTGAGCTGTAGTAACTTGTGATCTTCTTTTAGCTTCTGATGCTCTTCGTTCATTCGATCATAGTCCTCTAGCAGTCGAACATGGTCATCTAGCAACATCCGCATCGATTCGGATGGGATTGCCTTGAATCTGCTAGGACTTAGTGGTTGTTGTGGATGATCCAATGCCGCTTCCAAATTTTCTCTATTCTGCGCTTGGAGTCTCACGTTCTCCTCCTGGGCTGCGGCTAGGTGTCTCCTGAGTAGGCCCATATTCCTTGTCAGCGTCGCGTTCCTAATTGTTTGGGCTCGAAGCAGGTTGTCCAGATCAGTAGTGGCTTCTTTTGTCTTCTCTTCACTTTCTAGCTCGAGCTTATGATATGCCTCTCTTAGTTCTTGGTGTCGCGTATTTAACGAGGCATTCTCGATTGATAATGAATTGAGCTGCGACTGCAATTCATTGGTCGTCCTCTGCAGCTGTTGATAATTGTTGCCAAGAGATGCAAACTCATCTCGTACTTGTGACATGCATGTGAACATTTGTTGAAGTGCAGTGTCTATGGTGGGCGATAATAGTAATGAAGTGTTAAGTGAGGATGCAGTAGAAGTAGATGCAACGGGAATGGGGAATGGGGTTGGGAAGGTGGATGCAGTGGTGATCGTGGAAAATTGTGACGTACCTAAATATGATGGTGCTGTGAGTGGAGTGGGTGCTGGTGCGGTGGGTGGTGAGATGTCCATGTCATTGGACGTGTCAAGTGCGGTGACTGTGAAAAGCGGTGTGTATGTGGGTGGTTGTGTAGGTGTGAAGACGGGATTTACAAATGTAGAGTAATTTACAGGGGGGATGGCTGGAGTAGCTTGGTGAAAAGGGGATATAGGGGTTATGGTGGGTTGGGGAGGTGAAACTGGTGAGAAGGTTAGTGGGGTTAGAAAGGTGAAAGGGTGTCTTAAAGGTGGGGGAAAAGCCGGGAATGATGAAGGGGTGAAGGGGTTAACATGTAGACGAGGTGGGGTGGGTGCGGGCATGGTGGCGTGAGTGGGCGGGGGTAAAGATTTGGGTTATGTTTCCGTGGACTGGTGGGGCTGTTGGAGGAGCAGGTGGGTGTGCTGGGGATACAGGATGGGTTGGTGAAACATGAGGTGAGAGAGGAGTAGATGGTGTGGATGTTATTTCAAGGATAGTGGTAGTATGTACAACAGTAGTACGTGGCGGGGAGTCGACTAGGATGGCTTCTTCGGTGAAGGATCTTTCTGGCCGTAGGCGTGCATCTTGTGCCTGGTGGGATGATTGAGCACCTACCGGAACTCGAATATATTCACCGGGCTTCGATAGCAGTCGAACTCTGCGAGGGTCGTATTGGGGAGTGGCTTCCTTTGTAAATATCTCAGTGCTTCGACCGGGCCGATGGATTGGACCAGTTCTCTGAACCCTCTGATGTAGACTTCTTCAAACCCTCCGGAGACTAGTTCTTGTTCGATTAGGGCCTGGCTCTCTTCTTCAGTCAATTTCTTCCGTGCCCATACTTTCTCCATCGTACGATATAATTTCTTTATTGCCAGCGTGTAAGCTGCTGCTTCGAAAGTCTCCTCTTCGTGCGTGCTGGTGTCACCGTGTGCATCCGTTTGTTGGCCTTGGCCGTCTGTCTGTCCTTGTTCTTGGGAATCATGCGTGCCCTGGCTGGCTTCGTCGTCACCTTCTTCGTCATCTGTGGCTGTTCGTTCATCATCGGAGCTAGACACAACTTGTCCCTGTGGCAGATCATGCGGTGTGGTAGGGTAACTGGGGCGTTCATATTCTTGGGAGAACATCTGTGCCTCTGAAAACTGGAATTCATTTGAGAATGCATCAGGCATTTCAAAATCGAATGTCGTGTTTATTGGTTCTGCCTCCATGTGTGGTATTGGGAAAGAAAAGGCATCCGCACCAATAGTGGTGGGAGCTTCTGCTGTCGTGGTGGTGGGTTCTGTGGTTGCAGCTGCCTGAGGTGCACAGATACTAGTAGTGCCCTCCGTGACCACTGGTCTAGACAACCTTATGCGAATAGGTTGCACTGTGGGAGCGGCTTCTGTTGGTGATCGCTCTGGAGAGGGTTGTGGTGATGGTGACTCTGGCACTTGAAGGCAAGGAATGGTGCCTCTCATGCGCTTACCTGCCCGTGTTCTGCTGGGCTTCCTGGCTTTCTTCGTAGTTCCCTTGAATGCTTTCAGCTCTTCTCTTGTTAATGCACGTTCAATTGGCAAGTCATAAGCCAAGCACATATAAACAATTCTTGTCAGCGCACAACATCCATTAAGCACTTTCTTGCGTTCCCATCTGTGTTGTGCCAAATACATTTGATCAATGATCCAGCTTGCCAGATCAACAGTCTGAGGTCCGGTACATGCCAAATACAATCCAAACCATATTCTTTTATGGGGCATGGTAAATCTGTCCTGAGCAGGGAATGCAAAATGTTGCATGCATATCCGTAGTGGCTTTGACAACTCAGGTGTAATTGCTGAGATCTCCTCCCACTTAGTGACATCCCCACGTTTCATAGGGTCTGGAATTAATCTTTCTCGATCTGTGGGTGTGTGGGTGCCATGAATTTTGATGGCCGCTCTGATTAAATCCTTTGAGAGGTAAAACCTTTTGTAGGGTGGATCATCCACTAAAGAAGGCAAAATGAAAGTTCCTGGGATATCCTTATTTTCTGAGGCCAGCAAAGTAGTGATTAAATAATAACACCTGTAAAAGTCAGGTTTGGGCAGAGGATCACTGAAATACTCCGTGAAGCCAGCTCTGGCCCAAACGTGAGTTAAATCCTGGGTGTTCTGTAGGGCTTCGAACTCTCTGGAGAAGAATTGGTATTTTCCCCAAGTGCGGTCATCAAATGTCAAATTGGATTCAAATATAAAATCCGCGTCTGCTAAGGGTCCTGCAAGTCCCTGAAACCAGTGAGAGTTACGGTGTATCTTTTCTGTGTAGCCCATAGGTGGGTTATCGATCGGCATGGGCCCTGGAAATCCTTGGAATTCTGGCGGTGGAGCAGACGGGTGGGATTCTGCTCGTAACACATTGAGGGGCACTGCAGCTACACTGGGGCCTGCTCCTAATTGTCCTTCGTCGGTTTGCATGATGACTGATGCGTTAATGAGAAAGATCTGCTACAAAAGATTAACACATTATCATGGAAATTAATTATGATCCCATTAAAGTGAGACCGCAATCCCTTTCCATAACTGATGCGTAACCCGTGTAGCCAAGTGTTGTGATGTGATGGATGCAATGCTTCTTGCAGCACTAGTGCAGGTCTCTAGACACCTACACGTTTCAGATTAAGCATACATTTCTTGATGAGATGAGATTATGAGTGATGTGTGATGATGGTGGGTGAATTATTACAAGGTTTAAAGGTTAGTGATTTAGTACAAGGTTGTATGTTAGTCGGGGGGGTAGTTTTGTCAGACATTGGGTTAGGGGGAGACGGTTGGACACGCTTCGGTATCCATTTCCTAAGAGTTTTTGAGTGGGTGGTGGGTTGCTGCTGAGGGGCAAAAGGTAGTATCGGGTGTGGTGGTATCGAGGGATGGAAAGATTTGTGAGGGGTATATAGTACATGGCTTATGGGTTGAGCTATGATACATGGTTTGGGTACCCAAATCTGCGTGGGTGTGGGTCTATGGGTAAGGTATTTCTTGGCGATCCAAATTTGTCGAATGCTCGGACTTGTAGAAGAAGGTCGAGGGGATGGTGGATACTGATCCTGTTTCTGCCCTGCCTTTTGCTTGTCGATCTTTGCTTGGTTGGAGTTCTTTGGTGCTTTTTGTCCTTTTGGCACCCATATTTGTCTGGTGCTGCTTCCTTTGGGTGGCCTTGACTGCTGTCCTTGTTGTGTCTTCTGATACTGCCGTCGGTCTGGGTTCCTTCGTCGTGGTTGACTCTGTTGTTGTTGAGGTTGAGAGGTCGGATGGACACTCTGCTTTGGAAAAGAAGGGAGATCCAATACTTGCGTGACCTGCCCATTAGGAAGTGATTCGTTCTTTAACTTTAATCTAGGCCAGTCGGCAGCAAGTTTGGAAGGATGAGCACCGCAGGGTGTCGTGCTCATTTGGCCGCTGATGCAACCCACCTGACCGCTGATTGTGTCCATCTGCCCTAGCGGATGGGTAGCTGCCTCTTCTAGTTTGCAGGAAGTCCCAGGGAAGATCTCCTGTCGTCCTTTTGATTGACAATTGTCCATAGCCAAGCCCGAGTGGGTTGGTGTAGACGTAACGTGACTGGTCTGATTAAAGATCTTCCAGTCTTCCGTCGCATGCGTTTCATAGGGTCTAGGGTTACAACCGTCAGTCGGAATGCCGTTAGGGAAGTCAAGCGGTATCACTCGCTTCTGTTCTAAGGTTCCAATCTGTAACGAGCCTTGTCTAAGATTTAGGTCCACTGAGTGATCGTATAGCCAATCTTGGCCAAGGATTAGGGGTTCTATTAGGTCGTCATCATGGCACACTAGTAGCTTCGCTGTCATGGTCACATCCTTAATGAGGATAGGAAGGTCCACCTCACCCATGAAAGGGGTTTCCATGCCTCCTAGGCCTATGAGGTATGCCTCAATTGGCCGCATTTCTATTCCTGAATCCTTATAGTGGGACCATCTAATCGCACTAGTCGCAGCACCTGAGTCAATTAAAGCCCTGAGTTCTTGGCAAGGGTTGCCGTGCTCTAGCCTAACTGTAACGAATGGTCTCCTGTCCACTATGCTAGGATGAGTGGTTGACTTTACTTGACACATGGCCATGGGATATCTGGGTGATGTTTCCAGATGGTTATAATGTTCTCTCCCTAGTCCTTGTCTTCTTAGCTTCATGCGCTTAATGCGTTCTATGGCTTCTGCCTGAGCTTCCGCTCGTATTCTATTTTCTTCCTCCTTACGCTTCTTTGCCAATGTGAGTTGTCTAAGCATATCCTCAGTAAGAGGTTCCTGATATAACCTGACTCTACAGCCACTAATGTAATTAGGCATTATATCTCCTTCTAAGGTGGCTAACTGTACTGCTCCACTTGTCGAAAGTCTGTTAATGATCATAGGTCCATAACCTCGCTTTTCTAACTTCCGTGCGTGTTGTTTCAGCGTATACACTAGAACTAAATCTCCTTCTTTTAGGCCTTTATCTTTCACATGTGCATCAAAATATGCTTTCTGTCGCTTCTTCGCTGCGTATATTCCTGCTGCTGCTTTCAGCCTGGTTTCTCCTAATCATTCCAAGTCCAATATTCTCGCTGATAATTCATGGCCGGTCCACTGATGTTCCTGTGCAACCTTAAGGGTTGGTATCAAGAAGTCCAAAGGAAGCACTACATTCTGACCGAAAACCATCTGAAAGGGAGTTGCATTGAGTACGGTCTTGTAGGCCACTCGATATGCCCAAACAGCGTGGTGTAACTGTTTGTCCCAATCTGAACGTTTGTTGTTCACGAGTTTCGTCAGTACGTTACAAAGTATCTTGTTAGTGCTTTCAGCCTGACCATTGGCCTGAGGATGATATGGTGCAGATTTCTTGTGAATCACCATAAAATCCTGTAACAAATATTCAATGACTTGGTTTAGAAAGTGAGTGCCTCGATCGCTCACTAGCTCTATAGGCAATCCATATCTCGTAAAGACATTTTCAAATAAGGATTTTGCAGTCGTGTGAGCATCATTCTTTTATGTGGCTTTTGCCTCTACCCATTTGGTTAAATAATCTGTAGCAACAATAATGTATTCAGCATGTGTACCTTTTGCAGGGGGGTTAATGGGTCCTACAAAGTCTATACCCCACTTAGAAAATGCACGTCCGCCCATCATGGGTTTCAATGGCATTTCATCTCTGCGAGTAGGAAACTGAGTTCTTTGGCACACATCACATCTCTTTACATAGGTATGAGCATCCATGTGAAGAGTGGGCCACCATAATCCTGCAAAGAGAATGGCTTTGATTATCCTATCTGGTCCAAAATGACCTCCTGCAACACCTTGGTGTGCAGTCTCTAGTATGCTAAGATAATCGCTCTCATGAACACATTGTCTTAGATATCCATCTCGTCCTCTTTTGTATAAATTATCGCCAATAAGTGAATAGTCTTGAGCTTCCTGCTCTAGACTGCGTTGTCGCGCTAAGGTCATGCCTTGAGGGAATGTGTTCGTCCTCAAGTATGTCACTAAAGGTTCACTCCAGTCTGGTGTGAGAGACACGTGATATAGTGTCGCATGCTCTACTGGTGGTTTTTCACCACACACATTGCATTCCTTACACAACCTGTAGACATCTGCTTCCATCGTAGGCCAATACACTCCTAATCTATGCAGAGTCTGTAATGTTCGATGTTTTGGATGATGTTGCTTTAGTGCACCTACGTGTGCTAATTGCAACCAATTCGCATGTTCTGATTCATCTACACAACAAGCAAGAATCTTTTGATTATCCTGTTTATATATGCTTCCTGCCATTATTTGGTATCTCTGAGACTTGGTAATCTCTCCCTCTTTGATCTTTATCTTAGGATTCTTGGGTCCGTATGTGAGAATAGGGACTATAGGCTTAGCCCATTCTGGTGCTATCTCAAGGTTAAACAAGTATGCATCTGGTAATTCATCGGCTACTCCTTGAGGAGCTTCTCCTGAGGTTAATCTTGAAAGGTGGTCAGCTCTAAGATGCGTCTTTCCTTTCTTGACTACCACTTCAAAATCATACTCCATGAGTAATAGAAACCAACGTATTAGTCGTCCTGTGTTACATGGTTTGTTGACTAAGTACAATAGGGCTTGATGATCTGTAAAGAACTTGAATTTGTTGGCCAACAAGTAATGCCTAAACTTCTTTACTGCGTAGATCATCCCTAATCCTTCTCGTTCCGTCGTGGTGTAATTTCTTTCTGCTGCGTTCAGTTGTCTGCTAGCGTAAGCTATGGGGAGATCTATGTTACCTTCATTCGTGGGTTGTGCTAACACACATCCTATGGCATAATTGGATGCATCCACATGTACATGGAATGGCTTACTCCAATCTGGGGTAGTCAATATAGGTGCTGAGCACAAGCGTCGTTTGAGTTCATTGAATGAATTTTCACATTCAGTTGTCCATTCGAAATTGGTTAAAAGAGAGTACAAAGGCTTGGCTATGATTGCATACATGTGTATGAATCTCCTATAATAACCGCAATGGCCCATAAATGCCTGTACCTCTTTCACATTAGTTGGTCTAGGTAATTCTGCAATTACCTTCACCTTTTCCTCGTCCGTAGAGATTCCATTTTTTGACACAATGTGTCCTAGAATTTTGCCTTGTCTGACCATGAAAACGCATTTTTCTGGGTTCAAACAAACCTGATATTCTCGACATTTGTCAAATACTTGTCTTAGCTCTGGGATATGTGTCTGCCTTACATTTGAATGAGCACATAAGTCATCGACATAAACTTCCAAGCTCTTGCGTAAGAGTTCCTTAAAAACATGACACATGAGTCGCTGGAAAGTAGCGGGTGCATTTGTTAAGCCAAATGGCATTACACGAAATGCAAATATGCCCCATTCTGTGGCAAAAGCCGTCTTGTGTTGGTCTTCTGGAGCAATGGCTACTTGATTATAGCCTGAGAATCCATCAAGAAAGCTGTAAACTTCCTTGCCCGCAACTCTTTCCAATAGGTGTTCTGTGATAGGAAGAGGATAACTATCTCTAATTGTGGCGGCATTAACTTTTTTAAGGTTAATACACACACGCAATTTTCCATTCTTCTTGGGCACAACCACAATGGGGGATACCCATTCGGTGTGCTCAATTTCGTAAATGAATCCTGCTTCTATCAAGCGATCTATCTCCTCTTTAATCTTCGCAGCGTAGTTATCATTATACGTGTACGGTTTCTGTTTTGTCGGTTTTGCATCTGGAGTCATAGGGATTCTATGAGAACATATATCTGGATCTACTCCTTTCAAATCTTTATAACTCCAAGCAAAAACATCTCTATATTCGCGCAATAGGGCAACTAACTCTTCTTCTTCTTCAGTCGTCAAATCATGCCCTATGTATGTACAATTTTCTTCTTCTCCTTCTATGGCAACTATTACTTTCTTGGTTTTCTCTCGATTATCATATACTTGTCCGTCATTCGCCTTTCTATTGGGCATTCGTACCATAATCCTTCTATTTTCGATTTCCTATTTCTTGAAGTTCTCGGGTACTTCAAACAAAGATTCTTCTTTTTCTGACATGGTGTCTTTCTTCTTTCTTTTCTTACCTTCACTCTTGTTCGTTACTTCTGTGGCTAACCTTATCTCGTTCGTAATGTCCTCGTGTCTCTGAGTGTGAGTCTCTACTTCGTAGAAATATTCTTCCTCTGATGCGAATGGAGAGTCCATAATAATTGATTCTAAATCAAAATCGCTTGCATCCTCAAATGCATCAGTGTTCGGTTCACACTCTTCTAAAATTGCATCGCCCATGATTGGCTCTATCGTAAAAACTGAAATGTCATAGCCATCCTCGTCACAGTGGGGTGTCCATTGTTCTTCATTGATGGCTACATCCATGGTTGCTAGAATCTCTGCCCAACCATGGGGTTCAAACTCTTCGTCTGGGAATACTACAGGTGCGTAGGCTGGATCTTGAAGGGTTTGTGGATGTTGTTCTGCACCTAAGGTTCTGGCTTCTAATCTTTCTTCCTCTTGTTTGGCTACTTTACACATCCATAAACGGGTATCCTCATGCAACCAAGAAGGATCTGATTCTAATGAGTGCACGGATTCCGTCTCTACCGGTGTCTTATGGATGGTATTCCATTGTATTGGGGGCACATCTCTATGTGAATAGTCTTTAAGATTGACTTTGGTAGTCACACCTAAATGTCGCAAGTACAAAGAATTAGTTCCCCAATCCTGTACAATTTGCAACTGACGCATGAATGGTCATCCCAATATCATCTCATAAGCACGATTTTTCGCAAAGTCACAAATGGCAAAGGTATGCTCAAATTCCACACCACAAGTGGTGAGAGATATGCCTTCTAGTAAGCCTAATGGTTTTTCTATGTGTCCATCAGCCATTTGTAGCTTCATCCTGGTGGGTCTGAGTGCTGGCTTACCCCAACGTTTCCACAAAGCGGTGGTAGCGATGGCTACTCCGGCTCCTGAATCTAAGATGGCTTTCGTGGTGTAGCCCTGATGGGTTATTGGAAGATATGTGTTACCTTCCTCTCCTTCGCTTACGTCTCCAATATTTTCCACGGGTATCTCTGGTACCTTCTTATGTGATCCTATCTGAGAGGGTGTGGTAGCTAGATCAGGGAATTGATTTGCTACATGCTTCCACAATTCTGGTTTTACCTTTAACAATTCCTCCAGAGTGAGATTACACTGTACTTTCGTATTCTTGATCACTTCCGTGCTCCTAGGGATCACTGAATCTTCATTCCTCACTATTATCGTGGGTGCTCTCATACTAATAGACTTTGCTTCCCAAGGTCCTGTGAACTGAGGTAATTCTTGTAGAGAATTAGATTCAAATCCTGTGGGTTCACTCAGTTGCTCCGCCTCTACATCATCATATATAGAGGGGATGTCTTGGGGAAATTGTTCCTGCAAGTCATCTATTTCTTGAATAGGAGGATGAGTTCCTTGTTCTTTTCTCCATTTCTCTTCTTGGATCTCCCTCAAAAATTCATGTGAGTACCTATGTATGGAAGACAAATTGTCTTGACTTTCTGTATTGGGTACTTGAGACAGGGATGGTGCATTCCTTTCCTGTGTCTCTGGGGCAATAGGGTTCCTAGAATGATCCTTTTTCTCTTTGCTTTCTATCAAGTGTTCTAGCCTCTCCATTATTCCTTGAAAGTGTAGTTCCGGTTTTGCCATGTTATTCCAATTAAGATATCTAGAGGCTTCAAACAAAGCTTATGCTAATTCTACCATTTTCATGCAAAGTTTAGTTCTCTCTATTTCTAGATCAGCTCGAGGGTAGTTTTTACTCATTTCCGTTACTTGAGGTCCCTCTTTTATTCTAGCCTGATATGCACGAAACATCATGTCTAGATCTTCGGGTATGGGTTCCGCTAAAACCGATCCTGATTTCTGAGCTGGGTTTTCTTGATTTAATTCTTGTGAAGCCAATTCTTGTATTTTGGCTCTCGACTCTTTTAGGCTTCCTTCCAACTCACGTATCTTTTTACTCCACTTTCTCTTGATTCTTTCCCTAGAATCTTTCCAAGATTTTGTCTTTTTACTGCTAGATTCTGCAACTTCACTAGTTCCGGCTACTTTCTCTTGATTAAGTTGTTGGTTTTGTAAGAGTGCCTGGGCTCTGGTTATAGCTTGGATAGGCACGTATGTAGGGTTGGATCCATCTGCGTTGTTTACAATACCTATCATGTTGATCGGTGTCACATTCGAAGCATTAACTGGGTTCTTAGGACAATCTTTGATTATGTGCTCTTTGCCACAGTCGGCACAAAAGCCTTGGATGCTATAGTACTGTGATTGCCTTGCTATTGGGGGATGTGGACAATCCTTAATGAAGTGATCTCCTTGGCACCTAAAGCATGGTCCTCTAGGGCCCTGTGGTCTCTGTTGTCTCAATTGGGGCCGTGGGTTCGGGTTTGCGTACATCACATTAGTATAATCTGGCTCCCAACTAGGTTCCATTGGTGGACTATCATAATGATATGTCTCCACATGCTCTGGTGACTCCGTGTAATAAGCTGGTGGACTAGTTACATGAGTAGAGTCAAAACTGTTTGAGTTCGGGTCACTTTCTGTGATCAAGGGTGAAGAAGGCACTAAGGCCCTACTTAGGTTCTCTTCCGTAGCAGCATATTTGACTGAGATGACATTCGCTGGTGGGGGTGGCTGCTGAGCTAAGACGGGTTGAGGTCTCTGTTGAGCCTGGTATGGGTAGTTCTGGGGAGGCCTATAGTAATAAGGCTGAGCATTGTATGGGCCTTGATACCTACCTGGCTGCTGGTATGTTTGCGGGTAGTTCTGTCTCACGGTTTGTTTGTTGTATGGGCAGTCCTCAGGCGTATGATTCGTGTATCTTCTCTCAATTGTACAATATTGGCCACTAGGGTTGGCTTGAGGTTGAGGTGCATTGGGGCACACGTTTGCCAAATGGTTTCCACCACAAGTGTAACAACGTACATTAGTTGGTAGCTTGGGCACCTGTTTACTAGAAACTCCTAGTTTTTGGGCCACTTTTTCTGCTAGGTCCTCTATCGAATTAGACAATTTTGTGGATGCTAGAGAAGAACAATCTGAGTCCTTATAGACCTTTGAGAGTTCTAATTCCTCTCCTAGGTTATCCTCGATGTCTATACATATTCTTACACACTCCTCTAGCGTTCTGGGTTCTTTTAGGTACACATAGGAGCGTAGTTTAGCGCTCAATAAGCCATCTAGGAACAATGATACTTGTTTGGCTTGTGAGGGTAGCTCTTGCATTGGACATCGTTCGACATATTGTCTGAACCTACGTCCTGCCAGTCTTACTATTTCTTGCGGGGTTTGTTTAAAACTATGAATCAATGAAGACGTGTCATGTCTAATCCCACTTTTAGAGAATTCAGTGATGAATGACTCTAAAAAGTGATGGATGTCTCTAAATTGCCTTTGTTGCAATGGTTGAAACCAAGTTAAAGCGGTATTCTTTAACGTTAGCCCAAATGCATTGTATTGCGTGAACATGTCCTCGACTTGTTCTGCTCTTAGGACTTGCTTGAATTCTGCAACATGGTCATAGGGATCTCCTGTCCCATCAAAGTAATTCTTCATGGATTTCACTAATTGCGTGGGTCTCAATACTCTTGCGTGTTCACGTGGTCTAGGTAGAGGAAAATCATCTCTACCACCTAGTATTCCATGATCTCTTTGTCTATCCGCTCTATTAGTGTTCGAGGTTGTTCTATCTCTCCCTATGGGGTGATTAAAGCTTACTTCCGGTCTCTCGTTATTTCCTTCTCTTTGATGTCCATGGGCTGAGGAGGTTCCTGCCCCTTGTTGACTTGTATTCATGTTCGTTCTAGATGGAGGGAATATCAATTCACCTCTCCATGTGTATGTGTTTTTAGCGCGTTCAGGCACCACAAAGACTCTTTCTGAAGTCTCATCCAGGTATACAACCTTTCCAGGTGTATCTGGGTCCTTGAATTCATAGATTGTAATGATGCCTATCTCACCAGGGTGTTCCTTTCTGTACCTCCAAAAGGCTTCATCCGTCTCTTTATTTACATACAACTCGGTGCTCCTGTTATCTTGAGGGATCCATTCTGGGATGAGTACTCTTGTTAATACGGATTTCCCTCTAGGTGTTCTAGGTTCTTCCAACGGTTCTTTTCCTTGAAATTTCGCTTCCGTCTCTAATTGAATTGTGCCAAACTCATTAGTATCGTTTGGTTGCGTACTTAGGACGTACATGGTTCCTTCCTTGTCTATGTAAGCGTCTCTCTCAAATTTCACCACTGGTCTTTCCAATCCAATGGGTTGATCAGGGTTGTGCAGTTGCACCACTTGCAATCGCAGACCATCCTCATAGATGCGAGCACCTAATCGGTTGGTTCGGAGAAACTCTAGTTGTGTTCTATAGGGTCCTTCTGGTTTTTCTAGATATGCTACATGAGATCCTCCTTCTGGTCTGTCTGTGCTAAATGCCATTTCTGATTCGCTAGTATCTGAGCTCTCGTAGGGGTAATTACTATTCAACTGCTGAGCCCAAGACCGTGCAGTGGTTCTTACACTAGCCTCTGATGATCGAAGGCTTCGTCGGTCCGACTTACCTATGTGTCTCCCTGATCTAAGGTTCATTAATTTCCTTCCTTGCACGCTCAATTACACCCTTAGATCGTCAATAGTCCTTTGTTATTACTTTCTTAATTCTTTTTTAATTTTCTTTGGATTCTTGTCTTAATATATGCGTCAGGAATTCGACTTTCCGTTATGATTTTGAGCTCTCGTTCCGTCAGACTTAGGTTCTTTCCTTTAGGTTTTCGTCACACACACCTTTACTTGTAGTCTTAAACTTGAAAGAATTAAGTATCTTGAGCTTCAGGCGTTCCTATCGTCGTTAATCCACAATGCTACCGTTTAGCCTAAGCTAAGAATTGACTGAGGGGGTTGAGTAATCTTCCAACCTCGAGTCGGCTTTTCTGGTTGCTCTGATGCCCTGTTGCCCAAGAAGTCGTGCTTCCCAAGCTCTGCTGTCTTCACTGCCTTGCTTGCTTGCCTTTGATTGCCCTTGTTAGACCTGGAAAATTCCAATATTAGACCAATTCACAAGATGATCAAACACTTGAGCATATACACCTTTTTAAGTCCCTTCTCGTTTGCCCAAAATTTCAATCCTTGCCCCCTGGCTTCCTAGTCCCAAACTAGGTGAACCTCAAAATAGTTTATCTAAAAATAGATGTATCCTTTAAGAAAAAAACAGTTGAGGTCATGTAGTACTCGTCACGAGCTTTCTAACGAGCTATTAAGCTCAAAAAACGGACTTCGGATGAAAAAGTTATACGCGTTCAGGCCCTGGGGGGTAAAAACTGACAATCAGGTTTTCCTTCAAATATGAGCTAAGGGGTCTCCTATGAGTCTAATGGTCCAAAAATTTTTCAAAAATACCCTCAAAATTGGTCAAAAATTGGAGCCCAAAATTTGCGATGGGGGTGCACAATCGCGATGGTCTGGGACCGTCGCGATGGTCCAAGCGAACCGTCGCGATGGCGTGGGGTTTGGACAATCGCGATGGTGCGAAAAGGCGAACCGTCGCGATGGCTCGAAGTGAACGATCGCGATGGCGTGGAAATGGACCGTCGCGATGGTCCGAAATGAACGATCGCGATGGCGTGGAAATGGACCGTCGCGATGGCCCGAAGTGAACGATCGCGATGGCGTGGAAATGGACAATCACGATGGTCCAAAAAATGAACCGTCGCGATGGCGTGATCAAGCGGACAATCGCGATGGCACGGTCAACGGTCAAAGGTGGACAATCGCGATGGTCCGAAGTGAACCATCGCGATGGTCACAAGTGCGATGGCGTGAGCCAATCGCGATGGTCCGAATTTGGGCTGTCGCGATGGTCCAAAAAATGAACCGTCGCGATGGTCTATCGTGACACGTGGCACTGTCGTGGCGATGGCATGAGCCAATCGCGATGGTCCGGGGTCAGCTGAACAATCGTGATGGTCCAAGTGGACCGTCGCGATGGCTCAAGTGAACCGTCGCGATGGTCCGAAAAAGCGAACCGTCGCGATGGTCCGGCCGAGCCGTCGCGATGGCTTGAGCCTATCGCGATGGTGCGACACAATCGCGATGGTCTGAGCCAATCGCGATGGTCCACCAAACTTGAAATTTTTGAGATGCAGCTGTGGTTTTGTGTATGCGCAGGGATCGCCTACCTCGTGGTGTGGTCGCCTACCTCAAAATCCGAACTTGGCGGACCATCGCGATGGTCTGACACAGTCGGAAATTTTTGACAGAAACAGAAATTTTTACCTTTTCCAAGCTTTCCTGATGCACTGGAGCTCTGTACCTGCAAGAAAACTCAAGAAAACACAAGCACACACAAGCACAAAAGTTCTCTCTCGCTCTCTCGCATGCACAAATGAGGGGAAATGAGGTGAATAGGTGGATATGGTGAATTTTCTGATTTTTTTTGGAGGTGAAGATGATGATGCGATGATGAAGATGGAGTGTGGGGGAGGTGAAAAACACTAAAAACTAAGTAAAAACAACAACAAAAACTGAAATTTTTACCTTCCAACGCCACTTCTTGCTATACTCTTACCATCACACATTCGTCCTAGACTCGATCCCCGGCAACGGCGCCAAATTTGGTGTTGCTCTAGCACAATGGTGAGAACCACGTTAAGAAGCTCCACCTCCTTAATGTCAATCCGTGGGAGAGGTAGGAGTGATATGAAGATCGTGAACGTGAGATGGTGTGAGAGTGAAGGTGAGAAGCACAAAGATGCACACACACATACACACACACAATGAAGAGACAAGCAAGACACTATGGAAGGTGGGAAATTAGCTCTATTACTCAAGAATACTCTTACAAGCTCAAACTAGCTCTAAGCTCACACTAACCAAAATGAACCAACCTCAAAAATGAGCTTTCTAGCTCTTTTTATAGTTTCTAGACTAGTTTTGACCGGTTTCACATCTAGTGACCGGCCTAGTTAAAAAATAGGTCTTAAATGCTATTTGGAAGGGTAAACGGTGTCTAAAAATAACGAAAATTGGTACGCGCATTCTACCTAAGCTCCTCAAGCTCGAGGACTCCTCGGCTTGCACAAAATGGAGCTATGGATTACAAAATGGGGTTTTGTCTATATTACATATGTTACAAGAGTGATGAAAATCACTGTTGAATATTTGAAGAAGTAATAAAAACATAATTGTTTGAAAAAATAATCCGACTGGCTCCCTGCTCCGTCTTTACATGCTTCCATGTTGTCTGTGCCTCTGACTGTGCCTCTGACTGCTTCCAACACTAGTAAAGAAGATGTGTCCAACATCTTCAATGGACCGACAGCAGCACTTGCACCAGGGAGATGCCCCACAAATTCTGCTAGCCTTTAGGTTGATCCAAATTCCCCCATGAAGAATTTGCCATAAGAGAACATACTTTTTGTTTTCTATTAGAGGGTGCCATATAGCCATGAAATTCATATCCCACCACAGCTATGTCCATGATAGGCACCACTTCTTGTTGAGGTTGACCCAATAATCAATGTTTCCTTTGATATTTGGAATTTTTGTTCAGAAATTACCATTATGCCATCTGAGACCCAGCAGGCATGGCGAGTCATGTCCCATGAGAAAATGGACTTTAGATATGTCCCAAGCAAGACATATACTTTGTAAAATATTCCATTCTTCATAGATAATGCTCACACTAGGGTCAATATCCTCGAAGTTGATCCATTGGTTGGTGTCTTCTTTGTAGAGATGTTTCCATTTTTTGAAGCCCTTGTTCCAGAGCCTCTTTGCACTTCGAATGTTCCAAGATTCCACGATCCTGATGCCATGGATCCAAAACCAAATAGAGTCATTCTGTCTGATACCGATTGCCAACTTCCAATGTTCGTTGATTCTTATGAAGTTTTTGACTTTATTCCAACTCTTCCATAGGGAGCACATGAGATTCGAGCCTTTTAGGAAAAGCCGAATCATGGAAAACAAAAGGGTCAGAATGTCAAGATTCTTCCGATTCAGGAATCCCAAAAAAGTCAATGCATTCTTGTTTCTGAAGATCAATTTGGCCCATGAACTCTTCCCAATGCATCACCCCTTAATCATCCATTTTTTTGCAATTTTGTTAGCCATGCACCCAATGTCCAGAATACCAAGGCCCTCGCAATCTTGTTGGCTAGTGTAGATGGACCATTTGATTTTAGGCCACCCGCTCCTATTGTGGTCTCACGTCCAAAGGAAGTTTCTACAGACACTTTCCAGTTTGGAGAGCTCTTGCTCTTTCGATCTCCAACAAGAGAGGAAGTAAATGGTCAACAAAATGAGGAATGTGTTAATGATCATTGTGGGACCCACAAGATTGATTTGCATACCTCTCCAATAGTTTAGCTTGCTTTTGAGTCTAGCTAGGACCCAGTTCCATTACTGCTCCAACGAGATACCAAAGCCCAAGAGAATCCTAAGAAGCCAAAAGATTTGGCCTCGGAGAATGTTTTGACAGCCTCGAAGAGAAGGCTAGGTTGGATCCTGACAATAGCTCTGGAATAAGTCTTTGAGTGGTTGATTTTGGATCTAGAGGCTTCACAAAAAGTATCTAGGCACCTCCAAAACGTCTCCAAGCTGGTACAATAGTTGTGGACAAATGCATTCATATCATTGGCAAAACGTCTCATGATGATTTGGCCATGGTTATGGGGAACAAGAGGCCTTTGATATTACCAAATTCCACTTGTTTTACCACCAGTCGGCTAAGCCCTTTGGTGGTGATGGAAAGAGAAGGGGAGCTAGTGGCCACCCTTCTCTAACCAATCATTTTAATTTGATCGCCTTTGAAAGTTCGCCATTAACTTTAATTTGAGTTGACACATTTCCTAATAAGGTCAAGATCATCTTGGTGAATTTCGGACTGCAACCGAGATCTTTAAGTGATTGTAAAATACATCCCATTCCAGCCTGTCGTAAGCTTTATCAAAGTCAATCGTGAGGAAAACCACATCTTGTCTTGAATCAACCGCAAAATCGAGACTTTCTGAAATATCAATTATGGCTTCCAATATTGACGTGCCTTTGATGAAACCTTTTTGGTCTCTCTTAACCAAAATCTTAGATGGCCATAAATTTTGATGGCAATGACTTTAGCAATAATCTTATATTATGTTTGAAGGATCCTAATCGGATGCCAATTCTCAATTCTGTTCTTTTCCCCTATTTTATGGATTAGCTTTATGATGCCATTGTTGAGACAGGTCAGAAGTGCACCGAACTCAAGCGCCTCTTGCCAGACCAAATGAAGAGGGGTGGCCATCAACAACTTGAAAAACTTAAAGAACTCATTACTGAGCCCGTCGGACCCCGGGCTTTTCCCACTCGGAAGGGCATCAATGAATTCAATGGTTTCTTTCTCTGAGATAGGGGCATCAAGTAGGGATCAAAGGTTGTGTGGGATCCTATGAGAGGATACCCTAGAGATGGCCGCCATGTAGTCCCGTCTAATGAGGCAAGAGGGGAGTCGATATCTCCACGAGAATCGTAAAATGTTCTTCAATGAATCTGATATTTTCTTCCTTTGTATTGCATACATCGCCATTTGAGTCTAGCAATAAGGGGATCGATTCTCTATTTTGTTTACTTTTAAGAATGTTGCACATCTCTTTGGTGGGCTTGCATCTTTGCTAGCCCACCACTCCTTGAAGAATACTTGCAAGTTTTTCCTTTGTATTTGTTCCTCATATCTCAGCAATGCTCTGATTCTTTGTAGACCCTTCTGGGATTGATCTTTTTCTTTGTTCACTTCCTCCTCAAGTCTCCATAGTCTATGATATAGAGCTTCTCTACGTCCATGCCCAATAGTTTGGAGCATCTTCCAGTTCTTATGATGATCTGCTGCAACTTTTCGACTGCACATCTCTAGCGCTAGGAATGAACAGGTGGTGAATGCCTTCTTCTACACTTCAAAAATTTCTTGATGGATGGAGGGGAGAGAGAAAGAAGTCAAGTAGGCATTAAAGCGAGGAGCCTTACAAGTTTTGGTGAGAGGTTGGAATGAGATAATGATCGCATGGTGATCAGAGATGGCGAGGTTAGTGTGTTGCCAGAGGGAGGGATGGACCCACTAATAAATAATGCTCTGAGCAATGTAGCTTCTATCCAATCTAGCTTTCCTCAAGTCCTCACCCACTTGGAGATTTGACCATGAAAAGCGACTCAAATCTTTGAATTTGAGAAGGTTTGCAACTTGGTTTTGTCCTAAGTTTCCTTCTCACAACCGTCGATGACTTTGCCCTTGTTGTTTCATCTGTCCGCAGGGTCCTCCACTGTTGGGGTGGTCGACGTCTTCGGTAGTACCGCTTTTATACCTTTAATAGTAGTAAGCTTCCGGTACCACCTGTCTGCCGCAGCAAAGACTCGAACCTTATCAAGCCTGCGGAAATTCGTTGCGCCACCGAATTAGTGTTAAACTACAGTGATGTTTGAACACCTCTATAATCAACAGTAGCTTAACAAGGCTTTTGCCACTCAAACTGTGCTTTGAATTCTCTTGAAGATTCCACCGGAACTTCACCGGACTATCACTGGATTGTCACCGAAATTTACCGAAATCTTACCAGAATGATCTTCAATTCTGTTCATAATTGCTTCAAATGTTTATACGTGAAATAAGGAAGTAATGAGTGAACTTCCCTTACTGACAGAACTCTTCCTGAAGTTTAGAGAAAAAACTTCATCAGTTCAGAGTGCTATTCTCGGTCCGACTTTGTACTATGTGTACATATCCATTTCACCGGAAACTTTGATCCGTATAAAGTAGAGACTTCTAGCTACAAGATAAGCTATGTCTCATACAAAACTCTATATTATTCTGCGAGATATACTTCGTGGTTCTTCTCAAAAAACACGTTTATTGAGTAAACCGTCAGTGACCGAAAGTACGTATACGGTGAAACTGTAACTGTTAACTAACTTTAATCGTAACATAGAATATTCAAACTTCTACTCATACGAAGAATGCACGCAGAGCTTCCACATGAACATGTGTTTTCTATTAGAGAAGATGTGTACAAACAAGCTTGGCCTCTTCTTGCTCAAGCTATAGAAACTCTCCTACACTAAGTAGTTTCTTATTACCATCTCTCTCAGATGAATACCTGACATTTCAGGTTTCTGTTAGTCATCTTTACATACGCGATCTATGGCATCTTCTATACTACATACGCGATCTCTGGCTTCTTCTATCTCTCTCTCTCTATCTGTATATCTGTATCTCTGCGTCTCTGCGCTTCTGCTATATTTCATCTTTCCTTCTCGCTCGATTCTTGATTGATATATATAGTCTTCATTCTCCCACGCTCTTCCACGCCTTTCACTTTTGGTATGATCCACAATCCTTCTTTATGAGCGTTATGCGCACTCCCCTGTTCACTACTCTGTTACACGTCCTATTCTCATATTTACAATTCTTGATTCAGTTTTCTGATTTTGCACGTTGTACAGTTTGGTCGTGCTTCTTCAATTTTGCTTCTCTTTGTCTTTTCTCCTTCCCTTTTTTTGTCTGGATGCCAAATTCGTGAGTGCTTCTTCAACAGCTCCCCCTCAATCACTAATTTGCATCTTCCGGTCTTCATATATCTTTCTTTCTTTTATACCTGCCTTTTCTTTGAATCTGTTTATCTTTGTTCCATCCAAACTCTTCGTCAGCATATCTGCAATGTGATCTTTTGTCAGAGTGTATACATTTTCTAACTCCTTCTCCATTACCTTTTCCCTTAGGAAATGATACTGAATTTCTATGTGTTTTGTTCTTGCGTGAAACACCGAATTCGCTGCAAGATATAGAGAGCTCATATTGTCTCCATGTATAATTGGTATACCTTGATCAATGCCCAAGCTTTTGAGCAAGGTTTGCATCCATATCACTTCTTTAGCTGCTTCTACCAGTCCTTTGTATTCAGCTTCTGTTGATGATAAAGCCACTGTGTGTTGTTTCTTTGAGCACCAGTTTACTAGCTTATCTCCTAGGTATATCATATACCCATGTGTCGATCTTCTGTCATCCTGGTTACCTGCCCAGTCTGAGTCACTGTAGGCTCTCACATTTATATCTGACGTATAAGGATAGTATAATCCTTCCTTAATAGTTCTCTTTATATATCTGAGAACTCTTTGACCTGCAATCCAATGTGGGTCTTTCCGACAATGCATAAACTGTGATAAAACTCCCACTGCATAACTCAAGTCAGGTCTCGTTAGTGTAGCATAATTCAAACTACCTACTAACGACTGATACTTTGTCATATCTTTGTAATCTGCGCCATCATATTTACTGAGTTTGTGATTGGCTTCAAGCGGTGTTGAAGCTTCTCTACAATTCTGCATATCAAATTTCTTCAATATATTCAAAAGATACCTTTCTTGTGATACATATACGCCGTGGTCTGTATAAGTGACTTCCATTCCAAGAAAGTATGACAACTTTCCTAGGTCACTGATCTTAAACTGTTTTTCAAGCAGTTTCTTCACCTCTATGATTCCTGCATCTGAGGTACCTATAATTATTATGTCGTCTACATAAATGCAAATGTAGATCATTCCTTTGTCTGTTCTTTTAATGAGCAGACTTGCATCTACCTTTGAACTTTGGTATCCAAGTTTTTTTAGATACTTCACGAGTCTGTAGTTCCAAGCTCTTGGAGCTTGCTTTAGTCCATAAAGTGCTTTTCTTAACCTGCACACAAATTTTGGGTATCTGGAGCTTACAAACCCTTCAAGCTGCTCCATGTAAACTTCATCTGATATATATCCATTCAGAAATGCATTCTTGATGTCTAGCTGACTTAGCTTCCATCCTTTTGATGCTGCTATAGCAATTACTGTCCTTATGGTTGACATCTTTGCCACTGGACCAAACCTCTCGTCGTAATCTATGCCATGCGTCTGAGCATAGCCTTTGACTACCAGTCTAGCCTTATATCTGGCTATCCTTCCATCTGCAAGTTTCTTAACTTTGAACACCCATTTATTTCCGATTAGTTTCTTACCATTTGGTTTTGGAACAAGTTCCCATGTCTTGTGCTCCTCTAGTGCAATGAACTCTTCTTCCATTGCTTCTTCCCATTGCTTCTTTCCTTTAGCTTCCGCATAGCTCTGAGGTTCTTCATCATCTTTGACCATATATGCATAGTCTTTCTGAGTTATGTATGAAGTGTCATACGAGTACCTTTCCGGTTGTCTTCTATTCCTGTTTGACCTTCTTGGTTCAAACTCTTCATGTGTATCTGAATACACGTCTTCATCAGATCCCTGTTCATCTCCATTTCTTATACCTGATCCGATCCTGGACGTACTCGCCTGTATATGATCTTCATCTCTATTCACCTACACAATTGATTTTCCTTTTTCTTTTCTTCTTACTTGTTCTTCAAATTCTTCAGTTGTATGACTTTGATCTGTATACCAGCTTTTTTGTTCATCAAACGTAACATCTCTTGAAACAATAAACTGCTTAGTTAGAGGGCTCCATAACCTGTAACCCATCTGTCTTTCATCGTATCTGACGAACACATATTTTTTTGCTTTCGGTTCAAGCTTATGTATGAGTTGAGACGGTACATAAGAATAAGCGACTGATCCAAACACTTTGCAGTGATCAAGTGTTGGCTTCTTTCCCCACCAAGCTTCATAAGGGGTCATTCCATCTAAAGTTGTACATGGTACTCAGTTTACCAAGTATGTCGCTGTGTTTACGGCTTCAGCCCAAAGATAATTTGGACAACTCTTCTCGTTTAACATGGCTCGTGCAAAGTCAACTAGAGTTCGGTTCCTTCTTTCTGCTACTCCGTTTTGTTGCGGTGTATACCTGCAAGTTATTTCTCTTTTGATACCTGCATTCCAAAGATAATCATTGAACTCTCGGGAGAAGTATTCTCCCCCTCCATCAGACCTCAGTCTCTTAAGCTTTCATCCTGTGAGTCTTTCAGCGTATGCATGAAAATGCTTGAAGGCTTCAAATACTTCTGATTTTTGTTTTAAGACATATAACATTATCCATCTTGTAGCATCATCAATGAATAAAACGTAGTACCTTGAACCGTTGATCGATCCTTCTTTTGTTGGACCCCATACATCTGTATGTATGAGTTCAAGTACTTCATCATGTTTGAATCCTTTCTTCTGGAAAGGTAACCTGTGGGCTTTTCCCATCTGACATGCTTGGCATTTGTGAATCATATGTTGATTCTATACATTCGGTAATCCCAGTACTGACTGATTTGCTATCATAGCTTTAATTCCTTTTTCATTGAGATGACCTAATCTCTTATGCCAGAGATCAAGTTCTGTAATTACCTTTTCATTATGTGTGAGCAATGCTTGGCCAATGTTCCCTTGTACTCTTAAAGTAAAGAGTCTGCCTTCTTTCTTACCGAAAACGATTTGATGATATCCATTCTCGGGATCTTCTACAAATACTCCTTTATTTGTAAATCTGACCTGAAAACCTTTCTCAACTATTTGTCCCACGCTAATCAAATTTTTTGGTATTGTTGGAACATATAAAACATTGGTTAGCAAATCTGCTCCACTCTTGCATTTCACTTTTCCAATTGAATGAACACTATGTCTTGTATTGTCACCTGTTTGAACAGTGTGACACGAACTACCTTTTTCCAGTTCTGACATCAAGTCTATATTTCCTGACAAATCATTAGAACATCCAGAGTCAATGTAAAATACCTTTAGGTCTTCATTATCTAATGAGCTGATTGAGTTCATCATCAATGACGTATGACTTTCATTCTGAGTGTCATTTGCGTAGTTGTTGTAGGTGGTGTTGTAGGATTGATTTTGTCCCCAACTTCTTGTTCCACCTCTGCCATAGCCTCCTCTTTCGTTTTGTCTATCTCTTTGATATCTTTCGCTTCTTCCTCTGCTATTACTATTCTGATTTTGATTTGAACCTTGTTGATTATGCCAACAGTCATAAGCGAGATGATTACTTAGTCCACAAATCCAGCAAGCTTTCTTGTTGATATTTTGACTGCTTCTTCCTCTTCCAAAGCCTCTTGCTCTTCCTCTACCGGTGCCTTTGCCTCTAGCATAATAAACCTGAGAGCTCGACTCTTCTTCATCTTTTGACTTACCTTTATCTCCTTTCTTTTTGTTCTTCATGTACATTGCAGAGCTTTGTCCTTTATCTCCATCTCCTTTCAAGTCTTGCTCATATGTGAGCATCAATCCTAGCAACTGATTTAAATCTGGAACAAAATGATTTAAAGAGAGTTCAATTGAAAGTAGAAAAGGTTTCCACCTTTCATCTCCTCTCAAACCTGTGAGCACTTGCGCTATCAATCTGTGGTCTTCGATATCTTCATTTATGGATCCAAGACTGTCTGCTAGATCCTTCATTTTAGTAACATAGTCACTAATGCTTTGATTCGACCTTTTTTTGAACAATGTGAATTCAGACCATAAGCTAGCCTTCCTCGCTTTTGTAGTATTTTGGAAATGGTCCTCCAACGCACTCCATATGTCCTCCGTTGTTTCCAGGCCTCTAATATGCGGTAGTAGATAATCTGTAACAGTACTATAAATGTATGCTCTTGCCGTTGCATCTTTCTTCTGCCACAGCTTCAAGGCTTCCAATTCTTCTTCCTTTGGTTGTCTATTGACTTCAAAGTTTGGCTTCTTTTCTTCTCCGGTCACATACATCATTAAGTCCTTACTCATAAGTAAGGCTTCCATCCGCATCACCCATGCGGGATAATAATCTCTCTCCAGCTTGTCAATAGGGACATGTTCTGCCATGATCTTCTTGTTTTCTTTCTTTGCTCTGACACCTCTTGTTAGATTTCACGGCTCTGATACCACTTGTTGTGGTGATTAACCCGCTCTGATACCACTTGTTGTGGTGATTAACCGGCTCTGATACCACTTGTTGTGGTGATTAACCGGCTCTGATACCACTTGTTGGGGTGGTTGACATCTTCGGTAGTACCGCTTTTATACCTCTGGTAGTAGTAAGCTTCCGATACCACCCGTCTGCCGCAGCAAAGACTCGAACCTTATCAAGCCTGCGGAAATTCGCTGCGCCACCAAATTAGTGTTAAACTACAGTGATGTTAGAACACCTCTATAATCAACAATAGCTTAACAAGGCTTCTGCCACTCAAACTGTGCTTTGAATTCTCTTGAAGATTCCACCGGAACTTCACCGGACTGTCACTGGAGTGTCACCGAAATTTACCGAAATCTTACCGAAATGATCTTCAATTCTGTTCATAATTGCTTCAAATGTTTATACTTGAAATAAGGAAGTAATGAGTGAACTTCCCTTACTGACAAAAATCTTCGTGAAGTTTAGAGAAAAAACTTCATCAGTTTAGAGTGCTATTTTTGGTTCGACTTTGTACTGTGTGTACATATCCATTTCACCGGAAACTTTGATTCGTATAAAGTAGACACTTCTGGCTACAAGATAAGCTATGTCTCATACAAAACTCTATATTATTCAGCGAGATATACTTCGTGGTTCTTCTTGAAAAACACGTTTATTGAGTAAACCGTAAGTGATCGAAAGTACATATACAGTGAAACTGTAACTGTTAACTAACTTTAATCGTAACATAGAATATTCAAACTTCTACTCATACGAAGAATGCGTGCAGAGCTTCCACATGAACATGTGTTTTCTATTAGAGAAGATGTGTACAAACAAGCTTGGCCTCTTCTTGCTCAAGCTATAGAAACTCTCTTACACTGAGTAGTTTCTTATTACCATCTCTCTTAGATGAATACCTGACATTTCAGGTTTCTGTTATTCATCTTTACATACGCGATCTATGGCGTCTTCTATACTACATACGCGATCTCTGGCCTCTTCTATCTCTCTCTCTATCTGTATATATGTATCTCTGCGTCTGTGCGCTTCTGCTATATTTCATCTCTCCTTCTCGCTCGATTCTTGATTGATATATATATAGTCTTCATTCTTCCACGCTCTTCCGCACCTTTCACTTTCGGTATGATCCACGATCCTTCTTTAAGTGCGTTATGCGCTTTCCCCTGTTCACTACTCTGTTACACGTCCTATTCTCATATTTACAATTCTTGATTCGGTTTTCTGATTCTGCATGTTGTACAGTTTGGTCGTGCTTCTTTAATTCTCCTTCTCTTTGTCTTTTCTCCTTCCCTTTTTTTTTCTGGATGCCAAATTCGTGAGTGCTTCTTCAACATCCAACATATTGAGATCATTGCAAATTAGCAGGTTGTGGGGGAGCGAGTCCAAGGAGGCTCAGGTGTCCAGTCTCTCCGACTCCCCATTTGGGCATACATGGAAACTAATGTGAATCGAAAGGGGGCACCAAGGGAGATGGTTGTGATCTTCAATGGAGATCTCAAGCTTTTCAAACTAGAATTGATTTATACCAATTATTGTCCCATTGGACCCTTGGGGGTGCAACGTTGAAATCCAAAAATGGGTCAGGGAGACATGACTAAGACATTTTTGGAGGTCTGCTCCATCAATTTTAGTTGCTTGACTACATATAAATTCAGGGTTTAGGCTAATGTCACGAAGATCAATGATGGTTGCTCTTGAGGGGTCAGTCAGCCCCCTAACATTTAGCGAGATGATGATCATTGCCGTAGGTTACCCTCTTTGCAGGGAGGGGCCTTAACCTTTCTCCTCTTGGATTTGTCTTTCTTTTTTGCTGGGAGGGTTTCCTATCTTAGTAATTTCTTGTGGGGGCTTTTCCAAGGTAACTCAATAGGCTATTTTCCCTTACGGAAGGCCTCCTCTTGGAATGAAAAGGAAACCATTTTCAGAATAGTCAATCCAATGATGGAACTTTCACTATACATATTGTCTTTGTTACTAGTGGTAAAGCTATCTTCTTTGCTTGTACTGTAGCCCTCCTCATTCGTTTCTTTGTTGTCATGGATCTCTAGGGCTTTGTCATTGGTGTCCACCACAAACTGGTTCCTACCTGGGTAATAAATCTCATTATTTTCCTTTTCTAGATTACAATACAAGTTGGTATCTAGATTATCCTTTCTCTCAGAGGTCACCCTAGCACTTATTTTCCTTCTTCTTCTAGCTTTCGTGAACCCATCTGAGTTGGTTTCTGGGTTTCAAAAGCCCTTAACTTACTCTTTGTTCTTTGGGCGATTCAATGCCCCATTGTTGTCTTGAGTTTTTCTGGATACTTCTTGTTTTTGTTTCCTTTTTCATTTTAGTGGGCAATCTTTAATCCTATGCCCCTGTTGTCCACAATGAAAACATGCGTTAGGTAGGTTTTTGTAATTAACGTCTTGGTCCCAAACTTCCCCTTCCCTAGGTCCACTTTGATCTTTGATGGAAGGGGCATGCAGAGGTCAGCCTCGACACAATTTGAGGGTGCTACTAAGCATTGAAAGAGTGCCTTGCGCCTTCATAAATGAGGCCGCTATTGTGTTCCCTCTCTCTCTCTCTCCCGCCCCCTTTCTCTCCCTCTTTCCCCCTCTCTCTCTCTACCCCGCCTCCCCCCTTTGACCCCCGCCTCCCCCCTTTTTTTTTACCCCGCCCCGCACCTCCATTTGACCCCGCACCACCCCATCAGCCCGCACCACCCTTTGCCCTCAGCGCCGCGTTCCCCCTCAGCTCTCTCTTTCTCTCTCTCTCTCTCTCTCTCTCTCTCTCTCTCTCTCTCTCTCTCTCTCTCTCTCTCTCTCTCTCTCTCTCTCTCTCTCTGTCTCTCCCTCCCTCTCTCTCTCCCGTTCTCTCTCTCTCTCTCTCTCTCTCTCTCTCTCTCTCTCTCTCTCTCTCTCTCTCTCTCTTGTCCTCTCACTTTCTCTCTCTCTCTCTCTCTCTCTCTCTCTCTCTCTCTCTCTCTCTCTCTCTCTCTCTCTCTCTCTCTCTCTCTCTCTCCCCCTCTCTCTCTCTCTCCCCCTCTCTCTCTCTCTCTCCACCCTGCAGCCCACCCCGCAGCTGCCACCTCCCCCTCCCTCACAACTCGCCACCCCCACCCCACCCCGCTGACCCAGCCACCTCCACCCCACCCCGCTGACCCTGCTCCCCCACCCCACCCCGCTGACTCCCCCACCCTGATGGAGAGTGTTAATCTCCAAAAGAACAACCTACTCTTGAATTTAGAACACCTCTATATCAAGAGTAAGTCAAAACCTTCACTAAATTATAGGTCCAATCTCCAAATTCTCAAAATTAAGAAAATCTGTGAAGAAAGTGAAACACAGAAAAGTCTGCTGCAGAATTTCTTCACATTGACTTATCAAACATGTAAAGTTTTTGATGAAACTTTGTACGAATCATCTCCTAGAGATTGCGCATCACCTCCAAGTTGAATCACTTGAAAAGCTTTAGTATAACTTGAGAAATAAACTTCACAAGTTACCTATGTCAGAAACTGTTACTCAGAACAGTCGATTCTACACCCCTAACTTCTTAACTTTGGTTCTCACAATGTCGAACCCGTTTTGCCAAATCCTTTTGACTGAAGATAGCTTATCTCTCAACTTAGATTTTAAGCTATCATATGTGTAAAACTTTACACTGTGCACTGAGCACTACTCATTTCTTTGGACTCGAAATGTGCGCCTGTTTCAGAGAACTGTGAACACTCAATACATGTGAATGTTCCTATCAGAAATTCTCTTCACCTGTTTACAATTAGACTCTAAAATTCAAACCACAGACTCATTAACTAACAACTTAGATATCCTCAAAAGGATTTCACAAATGATCTACCACAGACGGAGTAGACGCAGAAACATCGGGCGCAACATTTCCTTCATTTCAGGAGAAGACTACAACTGAAAAGTGAGAGAGACTTCAACTTCTTTCTCAACTGTCTATTGACATTTACAATCACTAATTTCTCTATTCCTATGCTCATACATGGTCTCTCTTTGTCTTCTCTCTTCTGCTCTCTATTTGCCCGACATTTTTCAAAAGTATTTATAGACATCTATGTACAAACTCTCATCAAAACATAAGTATATGTAACCTATGTTATAACTAATGTACATATGTGTACATGTCCTTCACTATTGTGAATGTGTCCATTTTCTTCACTCCAAATCTTCAATTGGTGATTGATATGCACCAACAGCTCCCCCTCAATCATCAATTGAGGTTTCTCCTTTCTTCTTTATACCTGCCATGTCCTTAAACTTCTGTAGCTTTGGTCCATCCAAGCTCTTTGTAAGCATATCAGCTATCTGATCCTTTGTTGAAGTATGTATGACTTCAATCTCCTTATCCATCACTTTCTCTCTTAGAAAATGATACTGAATCTCAATGTGTTTGGTCCTGGCATGAAAAACACGATTAGCAGCTAAATACAATGAACTCATGTTATCTCCATATATGATTGGTACCCCATGCATAATATCAAGACTCTTCATCAATGTCTTGACCCAAATTACTTCCTTTGCAGCTTCAACCATGCCTTTATACTCTGCTTCTGTAGAAGATAAAGCAACTGTATGTTGCTTCTTGGAACACCATGAGATAAGTTTATCTCCCACATAACACATGTATCCAAATGTAGATCTTCTATCATCTGGATTACCTGCCCAATCTGCATCACTATAAATTTTGATATTTGTATCTGAGGTAAACCCATAATACAGACCTTCATTGAGTGTACCCTTAATGTACCTCAACACCCTTTGTCCTGCAATCCAATGTTCTTTCCTTGGGCAATGCATAAATTGAGACAAAACCCCTACTGCATATGATAAATCAGGTCTAGTTAGAGTAGCATAGATAAGGCTACCAACCAAACTCTGATATTGTCTCATGTCCTTGAATTCTTCACCTCCATACTTACTCAATTTGTGATTCACCTCCATTGGTGTAGGTGCTACCTTGCAATCATCCATTTTAAACTTGATTAACAAGTTCTTCAAATACCTTTCTTGGGTCACAAATACTCCATGTTGAGTATATGTAATCTCCATGCCCAAGAAGTATGACAAGTCTCCCAAGTCACTTATCTTGAACTCCTTTTCCATTTGCCTCTTGAGCTTTTGTATCCCTTCTTCATCTGTACCTGTAAGAATTATATCATCAACATATATGCACATGTATATGAAACCATTTTCACTTGCCTTGACAAGCAAGCTACTATCTGCTTTAGACACCTGAAAACCAAGTTCTTTTAGGAACTTCACAAGTCTATAGTTCCATGCCCTTGGGGCCTGCTTCAAACCATACAAAGCTCTCTTGAGCTTGCACACATGATCTGGATACCTTTTATCTCTGAACCCTTGAGGTTGCTCCATGAATACATCATCTGAAATATAACCATTCAAAAAAGCATTCTTCACATCAAGTTGACATAGCTTCCAACCTTTACATGCAGCAATAGCAATAAGTGTCCTTATGGTTGTCATCTTTGCCACAGGACTATAGGTCTCATCATAATCAATACCATATGTTTGAGCAAAACCTTTGACCACAAGTCTAGCTTTGTACCTAGACACACTTCCATCTGCAAACCTTTTTGTCTTGTAGACCCATTTGCATCCAATAATCTTCTGACTATTTGGTTTAGGAACCAAATCCCAAGTTTGATTCTCCAATAGTGCATCATATTCTTCCTGCATAGCATTCTCCCATTTTTCCTTACCTTTTGCCTCTTCATATGTAGAAGGGTCTTCATCTGTATTCACCATATAAGCATAATCTTTTGTGGCTAGAAATGAAGTATCATAACTATACCTTGTAGGTTGCCACCTATTTCTTGTTGACCTTCTGAGTTCTCCACTCCTTGAGGTTTCTGGCTCTTCACATTCAGGATCAAATCTTGGTGTCTCTTCCACTTCAACCTGCACTTCATTATTCTCTTGCTCATCAAATATTTGAACTTTTGATTTACCTTTTCTTTGACTCACTTCTTCTTCATCACCTGTATTAATGTTGATTGTACCTGCATACCAAGTACTTTGTTCATCAAATGTAACATCTTTAGAAACCATAAATTGTTTTGTTGATGGACTCCACAATCTATAGCCCATCTGCTTATCATCATAGCCAATGAAAACATACTTTTCAGCTTTGGGTTCCAATTTGTGTCTTAATTGTGATGGCACATATGCATATGCCACACACCCAAAAACTCTGCAATGATCCAAGGTAGGTCTTTTACCCCACCAAGCCTCATATGGTGTCATACCCTGCAAGGCTTTACATGGTAACCTATTGACCAAATAAGTGGCTGTATTTACAGCCTCAGCCCACAAATAATTAGGGCAATTTTTCTCCTTCATCATGGATCTTGCAAACTCAACAAGAGTTCTATTTCTCCTTTCTGCAACACCATTTTGTTGAGGAGAGTACCTGCAAGTAATTTCCCTTTTTATACCTGCATTCCATAAGTAATCACTGAACTCATTTGAGAAATACTCTCCCCCTCCATCTGACCTTAGTCTTTTCAACTTATGACCTGTAATTCTTTCTGCATATGCATGATAGTGTTTAAATGTATTAAACACTTCTGACTTATCTTTGATCACATAGATAGTGATCCACCTAGTAGCATCATCAACATAAATCACATAATACCTTGATCCATTTATACTGAAATCTTTTGATGGTCCCCACACATCTGTGTGTACCAACTCAAGCTTCTCTGAGTGCATAAAACCATGCTTGGAATAGGAATGTTTATGAGCCTTACCTAATTGACATGCCTCACATTTGTATGTCATATGTTGACCTGCAACATTAGGCAATCCAAGCACTGAACCATTGTTAACCATATCTTTAATACCTCTCTCATTGAAATGTCCAAGCCTCTTGTGCCAAAGATCTAACTCAGAGATCTTATGTCCTCCATATGTGAACATAGCATGACCAATGTTGCCTTGAATCTTCAATGTAAATAGTCTTCCTTCCTTTTTCCCTGAAACAATCTGTTTATACCCTTGGCTAGGGTCTTCCACATATACTCCATCATTAGTGAACCTTACTTCATATCCCTTTTCAACAATTTGACCTACACTTATCAAATTCTTAGGGATTGTAGGAACATACAAGACCTTACTCAATAAGGTGCTTCCATCCTTGGCCTTCACTGATCCAATTGACTTCACATTATGCTTTGTGTTGTCACCTGTCTGAACAACATGATTAAAAACTTTACTCTCCAAATCAGTCATCAAGGATATGTTACCACTCAGGTGATTGCTACACCCTGAGTCAATGTAGAATACTCTTTGATCTTCACTCTGCCTTTCACAAGTTGCATTCATTATCAATGTTGAATCTTCCTTTTGATCTGAAGCATAATTGTAGTAAGTGTTGTTGTATTGTTGACTTTGGAATCCTCTACCTGCATTTCTTCCAAAGTAATTCCTTCCACCTCTACCTCTGTAATTACCTCTTTGATTTCTGCCACCTCTTCCTCTTGCATTATAGTTTTGACTATATCCATTATTATTCTGAGTATTGTGCCAACAATCATTAGCTAAGTGATTTGTCTTACCACAAATCCAGCAAGCTTTGCCTCCATCTTTGTTATTCCTTCCTCTTCCTCTACCTTTGCCACCTCCTCTTCCTCTTAGGAAGTTGGCTTGAGTAGTTGTTCCTTCATCTTCACCTGCTTGTTGTTTTCCTTTGCTATTCTTCTTCTTATCCTTTGAGTACATTGCATGACCTGTACTCTTGTCACCATCTCCTTTAACATCCTGCTCAAATGTTAGCATATGACCTAGCAATTGATTTAAATCAGGAGTGAAATGGTCAAGTGATAGTTCTGTAGACAAAATAAATGGCTTCCATTTGTCATCACCTCTCAACCCTGTAAGGATTTGCCTTACCAATTTATCTTCCTCAATGTCTTCATCAACAGCTCCTAAAGCATCTGCAATATCTTTCATCCTTGTCACATAGTCTGAAATAGATTGAGAGGCCTTCTTCTTGAAGGTAGTAAACTCTGCCCATAGGGATGCCTTCCTTGACTTTGTAGTGTTCTGAAAATGCTCCTCCAAAGCATTCCATATGTCAGTTGCACTTTCAAGACCTCTAATATGAGGTAGCAAGTAATCATTGACTCCCATATAGATAATGCTCCTAGCTTGAGCATCTTTCTTCATCCAATTTTTAAGATCTGCTAACTCTTCCCTAGTTGGAACACTAGGATCTCTGAACTCTGGCTTCTCTTCTTCTCCTGTGATGTAACCAATCAAATCTTTGCTCATAAGATGAGCTTCCATCCTCATTGACCATGCAGGATAGTTTTCCCTATCCAATTTCTCTATCTGTAGAGCATCTCCCATCTTGTATCCACCTGTATATAGAAATCTTCAAGCTTTACAAACAATGTATGTACCTTTACTTCAAATTAGGCTCCTTTTGTCTTCCTTGATGTCGAGTAGACTTCTCCTCAGCCTTTTGACTCCAAGCTTTCACTTCTTAGCTCTTCAAATGTTGAACTTCTTGAGTCTGCAGCAGTCGGGACCTTCCTTTCCTTGATTTTGATGTCTCCTGCTCTGATACCACTGATGGAGAGTGTTAATCTCCAAAAGAACAACCTACTCTTGAATTTAGAACACCTCTATATCAAGAGTAAGTCAAAACCTTCACTAAATTATAGGTCCAATCTCCAAATTCTCAAAATTAAGAAAATCTGTGAAGAAAGTGAAACACAGAAAAGTCTGCTGCAGAATTTCTTCACATTGACTTATCAAACATGTAAAGTTTTTTATGAAACTTTGTACGAATCATCTCCTAGAGATTGCGCATCACCTCCAAGTTGAATCACTTGAAAAGCTTTAGTATAACTTGAGAAATAAACTTCACAAGTTACCTATGTCAGAAACTGTTACTCAGAACAGTCGATTCTACACCCCTAACTTCTTAACTTTGGTTCTCACAATGTCGAACCCGTTTTGCCAAATCCTTTTGACTGAAGATAGCTTATCTCTCAACTTAGATTTTAAGCTATCATATGTGTAAAACTTTACACTGTGCACTGAGCACTACTCATTTCTTTGGACTCGAAATGTGCGCCTGTTTCAGAGAACTGTGAACACTCAATACATGTGAATGTTCCTATCAGAAATTCTCTTCACCTGTTTACAATTAGACTCTAAAATTCAAACCACAGACTCATTAACTAACAACTTAGATATCCTCAAAAGGATTTCACAAATGATCTACCACAGACGGAGTAGACGCAGAAACATCGGGCGCAACATTTCCTTCATTTCAGGAGAAGACTACAACTGAAAAGTGAGAGAGACTTCAACTTCTTTCTCAACTGTCTATTGACATTTACAATCACTAATTTCTCTATTCCTATGCTCATACATGGTCTCTCTTTGTCTTCTCTCTTCTGCTCTCTATTTGCCCGACATTTTTCAAAAGTATTTATAGACATCTATGTACAAACTCTCATCAAAACATAAGTATATGTAACCTATGTTATAACTAATGTACATATGTGTACATGTCCTTCACTATTGTGAATGTGTCCATTTTCTTCACTCCAAATCTTCAATTGGTGATTGATATGCACCAACACACCCCACCCGACGGACCCCCCAGTTCTCTCTCTCTCTCTCTCTCTCTCTCTCTCTCCCGTTCTCTCTCTCTCTCTCTCTCTCCCTCTATCTCTCTCTCTCTCTCCACCCTACAGCCCACCCCGTAGCCGCCACCTCCCCCTCCCCCTCCCCCGCAACCCGCCACCCCCACCCCACCCCGCTGACCCCACCACCTCCACCCCACCCCGCTGACCCCGCTCCCCCACCCCACCTCACTAACTCCCCCACCCCACCCTGCAGACCCCCCCAGTTCTCTCTCCCTCTCTCTCTCCCATTCTCTCTCTCTCTCTCTCTCTCTCTCTCTCTCTCTCTCTCTCTCTCTCTCTCTCTCTCTCTCTCTCTCTCTCTCTCTCTCTCTCTCTCTCTCTCTCTCTCTCTCTCTCTCTCTCTCTCTCTCTCTCTCTCTCTCTCTCTCTCTCCCTCCACCCCGCAGCCCACCCCGCAGCCGCCACCTCCCCCTCCCCCGCAACCCGCCACCCCCACCCCACCCCGCTGACCCCGCCACCTCCACCCCACCCCCCTGACCCCGCTCCCCCACCCCACCCTGCTGACTCCCCCACCCCACCCCGTGGACCCCCCCCGTTCTCTCTCTCTCTGTCTCTCTCTCTCTCTCTCTCTCTCTCTCTCTCTCTCTCTCTCTCTCTCTCTCTCTCTCTCTCTCTCTCTCTCTCTCCCCACCCCGCAGCCGCCACCTCCCCCTCCCCGGCAACTCGCCACCCTCACCCCACCCCGCTAACCCTGCCACCCCCCATCCCACCCCGCTGACCCCGCACCCCACCCCACCCCGCTGACTCCCCCACCCCTACCCGCGGACCCCCCCCCCCAGTTCCCCCTCTCTCTCTCTCTCTCTCTCTCTCTTTCTCTCTCTCTCTTTCTCTCTCTCTCTCTCTCTCTCTGTCTAACTCTCTCTCTCTTCCCCCGCCTCCCCAACCCCGCTGAACCCGCTGACCCCTCCCCTCCCTCTTCCCCCGCCACCACACCCCTCCCGCGGACCCCCTCCACCTCATCCCCCCGCCACCACCCTCCCCCTGAGCCGCGTCACCCCCCTCCCCTCAGCCCTCTCTCCATCTCTCTCCCCACCAGCCCCCTCATCGCCAGCCTCTCCACCCCCACCACCTCCGTGCCCCACGACCTCCTCCCCACCACTCAAGCCCCAGCACCCTGCCCCTCTCTCCATGTTTCTTTTGGCCACCCACACCTGCTACCTCCAAGGTCTCCCAAAGAAGAGGAAGGAGCTAAAATCCTAGTAATCCTTACACAAAGAAGCGCAATTTGGGGTCCTTTGAATGCTTGGTCTGTGGAAGTGTGGACCTTGAAAAGAGGAGGACAATTTGAGATATGGTAAGCTTAGTTGTGCATTCAAAAATGTGCAAGGAGTTGGGCACTATGGACGAGCAGTATCTACAATACTTGGTTGGGACCCTGAGAAGATCCGAAAGGTTCCTAAGGGTGTTAAGCCTGTTGTTCAGATAGTGAAAGCCACTAATGAAGTCAAAGAGGAAACTAAAGAAGAGGCAGAGGACGGGAAGAAAGATGAAATGGTTGCAAAAAGCATGGATGAAAGGGAACTAGACAAAGACGCTGAAGGCAATGGAAGCAAAGTAGAACATCCAACCCCACCCCATCTTCACTGTGCCCCTCCTGTCCCCTCACCTTTAAAAATTAGCTCTTTGTTCATGCTTGTCATATTGAACATGCTTTGGCAAACGTTCTTCTAAGGAATGGCATGATGGTGCTTTTCAAACATAAAGAATATGACTCGTCCAACTAAGGAATTCACTGGTGTCTTGGATGGGTTAAAATCAATCCTCCACCCACCATTTTTCACACTCAATGGGTCATTCCAATACCAGGGGTGGCATAAAAAGAAGATTTTAGCTTGCAAGTAAAAAGGTACAAGGTAACTGGTAAAGGTGGAAGTGGAGAAAAGATTGTTGCTGCCAACCATTCGTGACGACTACCTATTTGTGAGGACCCAATGGAGGGCTAATAGCACAGTAGTGTGAAGAGAGTGGCTTGGTTTTGTCATTTAGTGTGAGTTATTGGTATTTCGTGCTCTTCCCCTTAGAGTAAGTTTTCTTACTTTGTATTGATCAGTGCTAATCTGCATCTAGTTGTGTCCATTGTACGGATTGGAAGAGTCCCTGGTATTGATGTTGTTTAGTTCTGGAGTGGCATGTTAGCCCTGAGCATGAACTTTTAAGCCTCTTGGAGTGGCAAGTACTGGAATGCTTGCTATATGCTCCTGTTAAAGGTAGATACCCCAATACCTCCTCTACAGTTTGGCACACCCGGTGGGATACTTGCATTTCTGTGAGAGGTATTATTGCCGTATTGCATTTGCAAGTAGGTACATGACCCATACGCGAGCAGATAAGGAGCCTCTTCATGTACGAAGGAGCCTTAACAAGTTAGACATAACCACGACTAGTGAGCCTACCTCTCCTCTACCCTCCTTGAATTTATCTATTGATTTGGGTGCGACACCATTGTCAAATGAGAATCATAGGAGAACCTTAGACTTCTCCTAAGATACGTCAGAAGAAACACTAGTACAAATGGAGGATCTTTCACATTTACTCTCCAGACTCAACATCAAGTTCCCTACCTTCAAGGGACAAGCTTATGAGGATGCTGATGATCATGTGAGGAGATTCATCTCCTTATGCCGTGGACGAGGTCTGCAGAACAGAGAGGATGCAATGTTGGTACTCTTCCCATCCACATTGGAAGGCATTGCTGACAAATGGTACAGTCAATATGCAGATGGCCATTTTGCTACATGGGAGGCTCTGAAGATGGCATTCTCACAGACATTTCGACCTAGTGACTCCTCGGAAAGAGCTCTAGACCAGCTCGAGAATCTAAGGCTAAGATAAGGTGAATCCTTTCATGAACTTCATACTAGAATAAAAGCACTTGTTGCACATCTCCCACATGCTCCAGGTGACCTCTTCGTTAAAAAATGGATAGAAAAAGCTCTGCCCAAGTCATCTCAGCAGAAATTACGTGAGTCTCTTAGATTGGATGCAACCCTCAATGATTTTGTTGCAGCAGCATCACGTATTGAAGAAGCAAGGCAATATTTTGAAGGTGATACACAATCGAATTATGCTGCAGAACTAGACCCTATTGGGCAACAGAGGAAGGAACAGGAGGCATTGTGAATGCAACAAAATCAACAAGAAGAGAAGGTCATGCCACCTCTGCGTCGCACTGATGATGAAGTAGCCCAACTTTGCCGTGAGTTAGAAGATTTGCGGACCACTCAAGATATAAGGAGGCAGATTTGGTGCACAATCTGTAACAACAATGGGCATTCCAATGCTAATTATCCCAACAAGGTAAGCTGTCAATTTTGTGGAAAGGATGGGCATGAAGCTAGAGACTGTTCCTACCTCAAGGGTACACAACAAAGAGGTAAACCTCAAACTTTGGATTCATATTATGCTAATACGTCAAATACACCTAATAGAGAGGAGAATCGGCCTGCGAAGCCTAGATATAATAGACCTTTGATGTGCTATCGTTGTGGTGAGTATGGCCAGATGAAAAATAGGTGTTCCCTTCCAGAAGATGCACCTCCTTGTCAACATTGTCCAGAGGCCAAGGATCATTATACCAAAGACTACCCCAGTAGCCGTCCTGCTCCAATCCACATGATTGCAATCTCTCCACAAGAAGAAGGTATGACCACTCAGTCTTATGCCATTTCATCCTCTGCAATGCCCATGATGACTAGAGCTAGGCAAGGAGTAGCAATCCATAGAGAGGAACAACAAGGATTCCAGGATAAAGAGGAGGAAAAGAGGTCTGGGTAGAAGGGCCAAGCAGAAATTGAAGGAGCCTATGAAAGGATGGCTACTTCTCTAAGGGACCAACCAACAACTCTGCAAGAAGACACTGATGAGGTAAACATTGAACAGATCTTGAAAGGTATTTATCATAAGGTTAGTCTATACGAACTTATAAGGATGGATTCAAAAATAAGAAGTGACTTATTGAAGATTATACACTCTGCTCACTTGGTCCAATCACCTAGTATAGATGGTTTCATGGTTGATTTTCCCCCTGCACCCTTGGCAGACTACCAAAGCTCAAGATTATCTGTTTGTATAAAGATGAAGCTCTCACAGGTGTGATCATAGATGGAGGCTCTGGTATCAATTTGATGCCAGATTTTACAATGAAGAAACTAAAATTGAACCCCACCAAGATGGCACCATTCACAGTGACACTAGCAGATCAACATCGGGTTGCGCCTCTTGGCATTATTGAAACGGTACTGATGATAGTACAGGGATGCCACTTTGTTCTAGATTTTGTTGTTATTGCACTTCCACAGGAGACTTCTTACCCTTTACTCCTGGGGAGACCTTGGTTGAGGCAAGCAAAAGCTTTGCAGGATTGGGGGAAAAACAAACTATGGATTTCAACAAGCACTAATAGCCAACTGCAATTACATTTGGAAGAGGGACTCGACTTAGGAAAAACTATTGGATATACTGTGGACACTCAGGTAATGCCATCTCTACCCCAGGAAGAAGATACATTATTGAATTGGATGATGGAAAGTGCAGAGTGTTGCACGGTGGAAATCAATGAAATAGAGGAAGAAGTTGCAAACGAAGAAGTTGCAGGAAAAGGTCATGAGATTCACAAGGAGTTGAAGAATGGGAGCTTGCAGGAGATTACTAATTTTCAAGGGGCAACAACGAAAGAGATTTCAGAACAGGAAGGTTATGGGCCCGAATGCAAAGAAGATCTCCCCTTTTTGGATATACCTCAAGGATGGATAAAAGAACATGTTGCGGAATATAAGCTAAAGTCCTTTCCTGCATATAGTGGAGATGATTTGTCAAACAAGATTAGTCCTGAAACACTGGTGCAAGAAGTAAATCTAGGGGATGAAGAGAACCGTCAAGTAGTCCACTTGGCCTCTTGGCTGTGGCATTATCCTCCTTTATTACAAAAGTTAACTTCCTTACTTTTTGCTTACAAAAATGTCTTTGCATGGTCCTACAAAGATCTAACAGAGATACCAGAGGAGCTTGGACTACATCGCATACCCTTAGTTGAGGGAGTCGCACCTGCAAGAAGTAGGCCATATCGACTCAATCTGAAGTATGCAGAGGCGGTAAAAGTGGAAATCACAAAACTAGAAGAAGCAGGTATAATTGTTCCAGTAGAACATTCCAGGTGGCTCTCTTCTATGGTTATCGTGCCCAAGAAAAGTAGTGGAAAAATAAGAGTCTGTGTTGATTTTCGTGCTTTGAATAAAGTGACTGTTCAAGATGGATTTCCTCAGCCCTTCATAGACCAAGTACTTGAGGAAGTAGCTGGTCACACTTTGTATAGCTTCTTGGATGGTTTTAGTGGCTACAATCAAATAGTGATCCATCCTGATGATAGGGACAAAACAGCCTTTGTTACTCCCTGGGGCACTTATGTCTATACCCGCATGGCTTTTGGTTTGAAGAATGCACCAGCTTCATTTAATAGAACAATGTATCTGATATTGGGCAAGTGGTTAACAACCTTTCTCCGCATTTTCATGGATGACTTTTCAGTATTTTCAGGTACAGATAGAAGAGCAGAAGTTCAAGATTTCCATGATCACTTGGAAAATCTAAAAGAAATTTTTGAGCAATGTCTCAAAACAGGTTTGAAATTGAATCCTGATAAATGTCACTTTTTGGTCACCAAGGGTACTCTTCTTGGTCACATAGTATCTGCTGAAGGGATAACCGTTCACTCTGCAAAGGTGACGGCTATTCTTTCCATGCCAATTCCACAAAGCCCAAAGGAAGTGCAAAGTTTCTTGGGCCATGCAGGATATCACAGAAGATTCATTCGGATGTATTCAAAAATAGCTAAGACCTTGTCAAGGCTTACCAATAAAAAGGTCCCTTTCCCATGGAGTGCTGAAGCTAAGAAAGCATTTTGTGAACTAAAATTGAGGCTATGTACTGCTCCACATTTAAGTGTTCCTAACTGGTCATTGGAATTTCATGTGCATACAGATGCTAGTCTTCATGCTCTTGGTGTAGTTCTAGCTCAACCATCATCACACAAGGTTGATAGACCTATCTCCTATGCCAGTAGACTACTCAACCAAGCCGAAAGGAATTAAAGTACAACGGAAAGGGAAGGTTTGGCTGTTGTATTTGCTCTTCAAAAGTTTTGCCATTACCTTCTTGGTGTACATTTTATAGTTATATCTGACCATGAGCCCTTGAAGTACTTGATAAACAAGCCTAGAGTAGCTGGAAGGATTTGGAGATGGTTACTCGTGTTTCAAGAACTTAATTTTGATATCCATATTAAGCCAGGAAAAGAGCACTACACGGCAGATCAAGTGTCGAGGACTGCAATGAGCGAGAAGGCAACATGTATTAAAGATGAACTGGTGGATAGTAATCTCTTTCTAGAGGCAATTCAAACTGATTGGTATGATGGAATTCTCCAGTTTCTCACTACTGGAAAACTCCCAGAACACTTGACACTTATAGAAAAGAGAAGATTGCTCCTAAAAACCAAAGCATGTTCACTTATAAATGGAAATTTATATAAATACTGTCAGGATGATATCTTGAGAAAATGTGTTTATCTAGAGGAGGTAAATCTTTTGCTAGAGGCAGCACACAGTGAAGGGCATCTAAAGGGGGAAGAATTGGCTCGCAGAATCATCCACAAGGGACTTTGGTGGCCTCATATTTACAAGGATGCGATCAAGTTTGCTAAAGAATGCCACATTTGCCAAAGATGTGCTCCTATGCCAACCAAATTGAATTTCCAACCATTAGTCATATCTACAGGATGGCTCCCATTTGAACGATGGGGTCTTGATTTCATAGGACCAATTAGTCCAACTGGTCAACCCGGGGGTAAGAAGTATATTTTGATGGCCACATGCTACGCAACGAAATGGATCGAGGCTAAGGCTACTGTAGATTCCACAGCTTTAACAGTAGCTAAGTTTTTGTATAAACATATTTTTTCAAGATTCGGGTGCCCACTGGAAATCACTAGTGATAGGGGCACACATTTTGTAAATCAATTGCTCCAATTTATATTTGATAGGTACAAGGTCTTCCATAAAAAATCTTGTGCCTACTATCCAAGGGCAAATGGCCAAGCAGAGAGCTCCAATAAGATTTTGATCGGGTTGCTGCGCAAATTATCTTTTGATCATCAAAGCTTTTGGCCACAAGCATTGATCGGTGCAATCTGGGCTTTCAGAACTACAAGAAGGGGAACCACTGGAGAGAGTCCATTTCGCTTAGTATATGGAAAAGAGGCATTGGACCCATTTGAATTCATTATCAAAAAGGAAATGGGAACCAAAACCATTGGAATTGAACCTCCCATTGAGAGATTGTTGGCATTAGAAGAATACAGAGAAGGAGCAATGCAAAAACTTCAGGTAACACAAGAAGAGCGCAAGAGAATGCATGACAGGTATCTGAGGTCTAATGAAGTTCAGGAAGGATCCATGGTTTTAGTGCATCAAGTTCCATAAATTTCAACTAAATTGGCACCCAAATGGATAGGACCATATAGGATGATCAAGGTATTACCACATGGCACATTGCATCTGGAGGATTTGCAGGGTAAAAGGATTCCCCTGGTCAATATCTCAAGGGTGAAGAAGTACCTGAATTAATGTTAAGTTCAATTGGTAGCACTCCAACCACTGTACATACCTCATTTTCATTTAGCATATTAGACTAGTTTGTTTTTTCAATAAGCAGGTTGCACCGGGGCGGTCCAACGACTTGATGTGGGGGTCTGTTGTGTTCCCTCTCTCTCTCTCTCCCGCCCCCTTTCTCTCCCTCTTTCCCCCTCTCTCTCTCTACCCCGCCTCCCCCCTTTGACCCCCGCCTCCCCCCTTTTTCTTGACCCCGCCCCGCACCTCCATTAGACCCCGCACCACCCCACCCCCTCAGCCCCGCATTCCCCCTCAGCTCTCTTTCTCTCTCTCTCTCTCTCTCTCTCTCTCTCTCTCTCTCTCTCTCTCTCTCTCTCTCTCTCTCTCTCTCTCTCTCTCTCTCGTTCTCTCTCTCTCTCTCTCTCTCTCCTGTCCTCTCACTTTCTCTCTCTCTCTCTCTCTCTCTCTCTCTCTCTCTCTCTCTCTCTCTCTCTCTCTCTCTCTCTCTCTCTCTCTCTCTCTCTCTCTCTCTCTCTCTCTCTCTCTCTCTCTCTCTCCCTCTCCCTCTCTCTCTCTCTCCACCCCGCAGCCCACCCCACAGCCGCCACCTCCCCCTCCCCCTCCCCTGCAACCCACCACCCCCACCCCACCCCGCTGACCCCGCCACCTCCACCCCACCCCGCTGACCCCGCTCCCCCACCCCACCCCATAGACTCCCCCACCCCACCCCGCGGACCCCCCCAGTTCTCTCTCTCTCTCTCTCTCTCTCTCTCTCTCCCTCTCTCTCTCTCTCTCCCGTTCTCTCTCTCTCTCTCTCTCTCTCTCTCTCTCTCTCTCTCTCTCTCTCTCTCTCTCTCTCTCTCTCTCTCTCTCTCTCTCTCTCTCTCTCTCCCTCTCTCTCTCCACCCCGCAGCCCACCCCGCAGCCGCCACCTCCCCCTCCCCCACAACCCGCCATCCCCACCCCACCCCGTTGACCCCGCCACCTCCACCCCATCCCACTGACCCTGCTCCCCCACCCCACCCCGCTGACTCCCCCACCCCACCCCGCGGACCCCCCCCAGTTCTCTTTCTCTCTCTCTCTCTCCCGTTCTCTCTCTCTCTCTCTCTCTCTCTCTCTCTCTCTCTCTCTCTCTCTCTCTCTCTCTCTCTCTCTCTCTCTCCCTCTCTCTCTCTCCCTCTCTCTCTCCACCCCGCAACCCACCCCGCAGCTGCCACCTCCCCCTCCCTCGCAACCCGCCACCCCCACCCCACCCCGCGGACCCCCCTAGTTCTCTCTCTCTCTCTCTCTCTCTCTCTCTCTCTCTCTCTCTCTCTCTCTCTCTCTCTCTCTCTCTCTCTCTCTCTCTCTCTCTCTCTCTCTCTCTCTCTCTCTCTCTCTCTCTCCCTGTCTCCCCACCCCGCAGCCCACCCCGTTGACCCCGCACCCCCACCCCACCCCGCTGACTCCCCCACCCCACCCCGCGGACCCCCCCAGTTCCCTCTCTCTTTCTCTCTCTCTCTCTCTTTCTCTCTCTCTCTCTCTCTCTCTCTCTCTCTCTCTCTCCCCATGCCTCCCCAACCCCGTTGACCCCGCTGACCCCTCCCCTCCCTCTTCCCCTGCCACCACACCCGTCCCGCAGATCCCCTCCACCTCAGCCCCCTGCCACCACCCTCCCCTTCAGCCCCGCCACCCCCCTCCCCTCAGCCCTCTCTCCATCTCTCTCCCCACCAGCACCCTCACCGCTAGCCTCTCCACCCCCACCACCTCCCTTCCCCAGAACCTCCTCCCCACCACTCCAGCCCCACCACCCTACCCCTCTCTCCATGTTTCTTTTGGCCACCCACACCTGCTACCTCCAAGGTCTCCCGAAGAAGAGGAAGGAGATAAAATCCTAGTAATCCTTACATAGAGAAGCGCAATTTGGGGTCCTTTGAATGTTTGGTATGTCGAAGTGTGGACCCTGAAAAAGCAGGACAATTTGAGATATGGTAAGCTTAGTTATGCATTCAAAAATGTGCAAGCAGTTGGGCATTATGGACGAGCAGTATCTTTAATACTTGGTTGGGACCCTGAGAAGATCCTAAAGGTTCCTAAGGGTGTTAAGCTTGCTGTTCAGATAGTGAAAGCCACTAATGAAGTCAAAGAGGAAACTAAAGTAGAGGCAGAGGACCGGAAGAAAGATGAAATGGTTGCAAAAAGCATGGATGAAAGAGAACTAGACAAAGACGCTGAAGGCAATGGAAGCAAAGTAGAACATCCAACCCCACCCCATCTTCAGTGTGCCCCTCTTGTCCCCTCACCTTAAAAAATTAGCTCTCTGTTCATGCTTGTCATATTGAACATGCTTTGGCAAAAGTTCTTCTAAGGAATGGCATGATGGTGCTTTTCAAACATAAAGAATATGACTCGTCCAACTAAGGAATTCACTGGTGTCTTGGATGGGTTAAAATCAATCCTCCACCCACCATTTTTCACACTCACTGGGTCATTCCAATACCACGGGCGGCATAAAAAGAAGATTTCAGCTTGCAAGTAAAAAGGTAAAATGTAACTGGTAAAGGTGGAAGTGGAGAAAAGATTGTTGCGGCCAACCATTCCTGACGACTACCTATTTGTGAGGACCCAATTCAATTTCCTGACCTACCCCTTCAATTTTGGGCAATCAATTGGCGCATGATCAGTGGACGTGAGGAATCGGCAAGGCCCTCTTAGCCTATTGGAGCCTATAAAAGCAAGGAATTTGTGTTCATTTGGGATACATTGGAGATACACACACTTACATACGTACGTACACACCTTCTCTCTTTGCACCTTGTGGCTTCAAGCCTACTGAAGGAAGTCACTCTGTGCTGAAGATACAGAGCGTGGGCTTCCCTGTGGAGGGCTAATAACACAGTAGTGTGAAGAGAGTGGCTTGGTTTTGTCATTTAGTGTGAGCTATTGGTATTTCGTGCTCTTCCCCTTAGAGTACGTTTTCATACTTTGTATTGATGAGTGCTAATCTGCATCTAGTTGTGTCCATTGTACGGATTGGAAGAGTCCCTGGTATTGATGTTGTTTAGTTCTGTAGTGGCATGTTAGCCCAGGGCATGAACTTTTAAGCCTCTCTTCTGCCTACGTTGTAATCATCTAATTCAAACTAAGGAGTGGATGGTCTTCCATTATTGTCATTTTGTCATCAATATTTTCATGAGTATTCACAATTCCGTGCAATAATTGATATCTGCCTGCTCACAGAAGTGTTAAAGGGTATATTTCCCTAAGGAGAACCTCCCTTGAGTAGGTGAAGTACTGGAATGCTTGTTGTATGCTACTGTTAAAGGTAGATACCCCAATACCTCCTCTATAGCCGCCAACATCCTCTGGCGTCGATTGGAGATACGATGTCCCACACGAAGCTGTACAAGAAGTATAGCAGGTTAGTGAGCTCGACCCAGAGAGGGTAGCGGAGAGATTTCGATTTGTTTGTAATCGGAGGACCATCTGAACAAGCACAAGGTCGCTCACCCGAGTTGCTTGGTTCTGATACTAAGGGCTTGGAAGGCCATATCTTCATTCTCAAAAACTTGCAACATATCACTAGGTAGTAAGAACAGACACTTGCTAACAATCAACCTATGGGTGAACCACTCCTTTGAAAGCCACTAGTGCACGGTTTTGAGCATAGGCCTAGGGCCAAACACGTATTCAACGAGACAAACTTTCTTAAGCTCTTCTTCTTTTGATAGAATTGCAGCTCTACTAAGAGAGACCAAGGGAAGCTCAATAGCCTCAGAGACCCCTTTAGCCTCCCTTGCCAATCCCCCCTTGGGTCAGGTTACTAATCCCCCCTTCGGTTGGGGCAAGGTTGTAGCAAGAATCTCATACACAGAGCTAACACAGAATCTCAAGAATCTCATAGATTGTAGCAACTAAGGACGGCGATGGACTTTCGATCGATCTACTTCAATTCTCAACACCAATCCCCCCTTGGTTAGGGGCCATATTACCAATCCCCCCTTGGGTCGGGGCCAAGTTGTAGCAAGAATCTCAGAGACAAAGCTTACACAGAATCTCAAGAATCTGATAGATTGTAGCAACTCAGGACGGCGATGAAGTTTAGATCGATCTACGGAAGTTCTCAACTCCATTCAACAACTATGACAAAACCACTCAGGATGTCATCATTGAGGATGTCATCGCTGAGAATGGTATCGAAGTTCATAAACACATCAAACATCACCTTGCGCAAGTCCCTTCTTTAGAAGGAGATGAAGATGCTGTTCGAGCAGGAAGTCAGTGTAAGTTTTGATGAAACAAAACGGAGACGGAGCTGAAGGAGACGAAGACACAGTCAGTGAGGGACTCTTCTAATATCGACCACATCAATGGCAAAGCTACATTAACATCCGAGACACCTGTAGCTTCATCCCCCTTCTATGTCGTGGTGACAAAAGATCCTCTTCTCGTTCGGTCTATCACGGTGACATTCTCATTCCGTCTATTGCGATGGCAGACAGGTCTCTTCTCTTTCGGTCTATTGCAACAACAGACGGGGGGTCTTCTCTCTTTGTCTATCATGGCGATAGATGAGGCATAAATTTCTCGCTTTTTTTTGTCCATCGTGGCTTCGCGTTCCGATCTTTATTTTTGTATTACTTTCAATTTCTAAAAAACAGAAGAGCCTGTGGTTGCGCATGATATACACCTTGTGGTCAATCGCAATAGATACTTTGTGGTTGCCACAATAGACGCTGTTGGCTCGACTCTCGTTTGGCTGAGTTGCGATTGACATTGAAGTGACTAGTAGTGAAGCGATAGTTGGAGACATTGACCACATGGAAAGGAAATGATTTCCCTTTTGTGTGCTTGTTGGAAATGGTTTGATGTTTGCGAGCTGTTGTTTTGAAAAAAATCTTAAGATAACAGGATTAAAATTGAAAAAAAAAATCACTTTCTCCTCTTCTACACGAGCATTTTGTGTCAGATTCAAACTCCTGCTTCTAGAGACGCTACTGGATTGCCTACCAAGTTGTGGAATTAAAAAGTAATTCATCAAAAAGAAAAAGATTGTAACCTTTGCTACGACAGTCTGGCCCTTGGAGATGTGAACGGTCAAAACCTAAAGGGTCTATCTCTAAGATAGCAGAAGTTTATCTTCGGAGCACGATTCGAGGTCCCTTTCATGGCTTCAGTGGCCCCCTCCTTGGTGTTATACCAACTTTCTTGATATGGATGCTTCTACTAGCATTGATACGGTCAGTTTTAGGTAAATATCATGCTTATACTGACAAAAAAGTGCCGATGTTCATACCAATGCTTATGCCAGGAGTACTGAAGACATACTGATGCTTATATCGATGCCTATACCGATGCTCATACCAATATTTACACCGTTTCCGGGGCATCAATAAAGACCATCGAGTGGATCAATTTCCGCTTTTCAATTGATCCTATTGTGTGATTGTAGGCAGTGTGTTTATGAGTATGCTTTAGGACTTAAGACCTGAAAATAATGTAGTGAAAAGTGTTGGTCTATATTCATGGAATGCATATGGTGAACATCATTTGACTACATGCAATACCTTTTTTCTTTTAAGGTGAGGTGGTAACATTCATGATTCTAAAGATTAAATGACAACTAATTTAACAAAATAAGCCTTTATAAATTATGTAATTTTAAGTAAGAGTTTTAAAACAATCTTCATGTTCTAAGGCAATCTTCTAAGACAAGTTGATTTAAATCTCATCTGCTAGAGAAATCTAGATAGAAAGACTCAAGAGACTACAACTTCAATCAGCATCTATTGCATTGCTTTGCACCTTCCCATTTGTAATGCTTGTCAAGATCAAGTGCTCTTCCAAGCTCTGAAAAAATCATTAGGAAAAAAACAAAAGTCTTTTTATGAAAAGTTAAAAGCACGCATGCTTTTATTAATTACTTTCAATTTTTATCATATGCAAAAAAAATTACTTATATATATATATATATATATATATATATATATATATATATATATATATATATATATATATATATATATATATATATATATATATATATATATATATATATATATGCATATACTTATGCACTCATACTCGTTCATGCCTACATGCATACATTCATAGACTTGCATACATCCATGCACATATACACACTTATGCACATACACTCTCATTCATTCATTCTCATACAGTCAACTGGAAAATCTATGTTATCATTCGCATGGTCCCCCAGGTGAGCAGATGGACCCAAACGACATTGCACCGGTAACCTCTCGTGGACAAAAGAGAGCAAAAAAGGACTTAGATGTACAAGCAAGTACTAATAATATTACACAGAATGAACATATGGAAGAGATGCTTGAAGCATTTTATGAGATGGAGGAAGATAATGATGGTGGAGAAGGTGTCGAGAGTTTCATGGACACAACAGAAATTCCACGATCAGAAGTCGATGAAGAATATGAAAACATGCGAAGACTAGCTCATTTACCACTTTACAATGGAGCAAAGATATCTGTACTACGTGCGTCACTCGCGATGCTCAATCTGCAATCCATTTATGGATGGTCAGATAGTAGTGTCACTGAATTGTTCCTCTAATTTTTTGTATATTTGTTTCAGGAGCTGGCAATGGGTCGTCCTCCAACACGAACGGAGGAGTCTTACGGATATCATCATGGGTTGATTGCACTATTGGAGGACTTGGAGGTATGCGGTGTGGTCATTTCATGGGAGCATTTGCTATGAGGTAATTAATTTATAAACTTGGTTTTTACTTGTTGTTTGTAATTTTCATGTGAATTTATCTCATTCCATTAATGTTCTTTGTTGCAGGACTGTTGATATGGAACGTTCTTTGCATGTGTATGGCCGTAGTGGAACACCAAAATTTTGTATTTGATTTTCATATGGCAACGCATTGCTTTGCCACATTTTGTAAAAGCGTCATATATGACAGTGGTTTGCCATACTCTTGTACATGCTTCGTTATTGAAATATATAACTTCTTTTGTACATGGTTCATGGTTCATTCTGGTTATCTCTTTCGCGTTCAATAATACTCTATTTCATGAAATCATATTTCCATTGACATTAGAGTACACATCACATGTACTCGATTTTTTTTGGGCAAAGTGTATTGTCTTTGGTTAAACAACATCATGGTAATGTTACTGTAGCAAAAGACAACACACTCTGCCCAAAAAAAAATTTGTAGGTATGGTCATCGATATACACGATGGTACTCCCAGTAATGTCATCCGAATAAGCGTGAGTACACCCAGCAGGCGACGGTATACATGACAGAACACCCAGCAGAGGCCTCAGTATGGGCGCCGATATGGGCGCCGGTATTATCGATGCATATACCGATGCATATATCGACATTTATCCCAGCGCATATACCGATGCTTATATCGATGCTTTGGTACCGATGCGCATACCGACCTTTACAGTGACGTCACGGCAAATAAAGCCGCGTTCATTTTCCTCGGTAAAAACCTCGGTATACCATCGATCTGTTGTAGCGGATCTGAAACCTATAGCTTACATACAAAGGTTTGTAGGCATACCTTTGAGATGCACCGAATTTTGTAGCTAGAGGGTTGAATGCCACTTGAGACAATGATATGTGACCAGAACTATGTAAGCGAGATGTATTGGCATATCATTATAATATTTGTTTTTATCAATGTGAGATATAACTTTAAACTTCCTTCAAATCTAATAAGATATATTTTATTTCTATGCTCTTAACAAGTATGTCGTAGCATTGATGGGGATAATATATTTTATTTCATAAGTGCATTAGGGATCATGTGATATATTTTACCACTATTCTCTTGACAGCACGTATAATTCTGCAACATATCCCACAAAAAGAAATCAATTTCTTGTCCATTTTTATAGATTTTTTTTAGTTCTCAAAAATAGGGGGAACATAATGTTGGCCTCCATCTCGTTGGAAGAGTGCTAGTTTAGAAAATTGTCAAATTTTTACTAAAAAGGCTCAAGGTCCTTTAGCTCTCTTATATCCATAGCAGACTATTTTTGTGGCACACATAGTATCTTTATCATGTGTATGCAGTGATTGATTTTTACGGGACATTTTAGTCTTTTCTTTATAGAAGGTAGGTATTTTTAAATTTGAATAATTTAATCTACATTGATCGAGACCTTAACAAATGACAATTAAAAATCTACGATGATTCTCTGTACGTTTTATCTCAATTGGAACACGTGCAAGTCCAAAAGGTTTTGAAGTAGTCTATTTGAAATGTCTTGAGGTGCTTGGGCTCTTTTGAGGCCTAATATAATTCGTTTATATCACATCGGCTTTCTTGAACTTGTATATGAGTCGGAGATGTTTAATCTAAAAAGACATATGATTTTTTATTCTTAATTTATACTAGTGTCGTTGATCAATTGTGTTGGATTAGTAACATTAAAATTCTAATAATATTAGGTTTGTGTATATGTAGTTTAAGAAGACATGTGAAGAAATTCACCAAGGAATTTGGGTACATATGCATCTTCTAATAGTAGTTTGGACACGTATTCAAGCATTATTTACGGAAGGAAAAACACATATCTAAATAAAAGACGGAAACGGAATCGATATGAGGTTCTTAAACTGAAGATCAAATAAGAACATTAACATGCAATGGAAGTTTAAGAATTGCATGATGCGTTGTCCAAAATTATATATTGGAATCATCACTAGGTGGCCCTACTTTTTATTATCAACTTATATTGCCTATAGAAACCTTGCATGGCGTATGAGTAATAGAAACTCGCATATGAGTAAGCGATATGCCCTTAGGATTCCGTCATGTTAATTCATAATCGCGATGTACATGTCTAATTGCGATGTACATTTTCCTCCAGTCCACTGATGGCGAGAGCTAGAATTAATATTCGTTAGGGGTTTGTATAAATTATTCATAATTTCTATGTAGATGTCCAATAAAATAGGCAATGTTTGATTTCCTTCATTCCACTAGTGGGAGGAGCTAGAACTATTATGATAGGTGAGAGTGGTACTTCATTGTTTAATCTTTGAAAGGAATTGAGTGCAATGCAAAGTTTATCAAAATGATGTCCATGCTTATGGTAAATGCGTCTGCTTATATTAATATCGACAGCTCTCGCAATCAATTGGATTAAAACACTTGATTAGTTGAGGTTTCCCCTTGCTTTTTGCTATTGCTATTGATGGCCTTAGTTGCTCGGTTAACCCTGATGCCCATATTGGCCAAATATGTGCGCTTGTGCTACCCACTAGCCAGGATCATATGCTCATGAGAATCTTCATTGATCACACAAATGATTTCTTACATAATGATCCAAAAAGTATGACGGTCTTTTGACACTGCCTAAATATATTTTTTATGGTCCCTTGATTGAAAACAATCCACTCAAAAACTATTCTCAAGCCTATTATTAGGCTCCCACTACAATTTCTCATGAAGCAAGGATGTCATGTGATGCCCAAAGGTCAAATCTTTTTTATCTTGGGTGTTTCCTTGGGCTTTGATGTCACTATGACTTAGAGATGGGATTAGGCTCTTACCAAGCTAGACAAAAGACTTGGTTACTAAGACGGAATAAAAACCAACTTTGTGGGGTGTGTTACGATGCTAAACAGATTCCTCATAGCCTCGATTATTTATTTTCTATCATATTGGAAATCAAAAGACAAAGATCTTAGCTAAGTTGGAAGAATTTTTAGAAATTTTCTTTAGAGGGGTGATCATGATAGGAGACGGGTGCCCAAAAAAAAATGGACTATCCATGCGAGTAAAAAAGACTTAGGTGGGGTTGGCATTCTAGAAATGGAGGGTTTAGAAAATACGTGGGTAGCCAAATGGTTGATTAAGGATTGGAGGAATGAGGATTGCTCCAAGCTTGGAGGAATGGCATTCTAGAAATGGAAGGTTTAGAAAATAAGTTGGCAGCCAAATGGTTCATTAAAGCTTGGCGAAATGATGATTCCTCCTAAGAGAAGCTAATTTTCAAAAACAAAGGTGCTCTTACTTTTTTTGGTCACTACCTAAGTTGGAAGGGTCATGATCTACTCTCTCTCTCTCTCTCTCTCTCTCATTTTCTTGTTACTCCAAGAGGCTTACATTTGGTTTGATTTGTAGAGAAATTGGAACAAAATAAAACCTTTCCCCAAGTTCAATGAAGAGTGGAAGTGGGTTATCATATTAGGAAGAATGATTCAATGTGGTTCTCCATCAAGAGAATCATGGACGTCGCTTTTGCAACCTCCAAAGAGTAAAACAATAATGGAATAAAGGTCTCCTTGTGTGGAAGCATCTCTAGAATTAATACAAAAACAATGGATAAGATTTGAGGAAATTAAGCTAGATAGGAGAGTGGATTATGAATGTCTCTTAAGAAATAGAATCAATGTTTGGGATAACTCAAAGTTTCTCTTCCTTATCGACCATGATCCCCCTTCCAAAGAAAGTTATAAAATGGCACAATAATAACAACTTGGAAAAATATGTAGTTTCAACAAGGATCTAGATTTCCATATCTCGCTTAATAGGAAATGGTGTATGAATTCGCCAAGTATGAGATGAGATTTTAAGTTCCTTGCCCTATGGAATTCCCTCCTTGAGAATAAAAAAAGTTGTTTTAATGTGGAAAATTTGCGAATGAAGAATTTGGACTAAGGTTAAAGCAAACAAAATTTATGAGGCCCCTGGATGGTGTATATGTTTAGTCAATGGTAGAGAAGACTTCGACACCTCTTCTTTTCATGTCCAAGGCACCTTTTGGTTTTGAGGCCGTGGGGAGACTTATGGATTTAGACATTCAAAATTATTGGAAATAATCCTTACTTGGGGAAACAATTACTCCCTTTAATGCCTTGTGGAATGCCACCAAGCCAGAACCTCTTTGCAGGATTTGAAATGAAAGATATGCCCCCAACTTCAATAAACCAACCTCTTAAAGATTGGTCCATTGAAACTCCCTTATTATTTTAGACAAAATAATTTGTAATTGTAAGAAATCCTATTCCTTCACACACCATAGGGTGTTTTTATGGAGAACAAGAAGATCTAGAAGCAAATTATCCCCCATGGGGGGAGAAAAAGGTTTTAAACGTTCTTTGTAACTATCTCTCATGGTTTTGTTTCTTGGTGTTGTTTTGACTGTCTTGTTTTCTCTTAGGCATGGTTTTCCATCTGTATTCGGACCATCACCATTACCTCACATCCATGCCCTTCTTCGTCTGCTTTATGGAATATAGGCGTTCCCATGGGCACTATGCCCCTTCACTTGTATATGAGTTGTATAGTTGTTCTTCCAACTGATTCATGCAAGGGAGACTACGCTTTCATTAAAGTTCCTCATATATATATATATATATATATATATATATATATATATATATATATATATATATATATATAAAAGAGGAATAAAAAAATGAAAATTCAGCTTACATAAGTTCTAGAAAGGTATACCTTTGATAGTTTAGGAAGTTTCGGAAAACTGTTAATAGACTTACGACATTGAGCGCATGAAACTTTTCCAATAGTAAATAAGATAAAGTGTCCAGTTAATCAGAATTCCAATAAAAGCAATAATGTTAAAGAACTATTTTGATCAGATGTACTTTAAATTATTCTGATCAAATGTACGTAGAATAATTGTAGGCTCCCGGGTCATACACGACATTTGTTAGGAGTAACGTCATGATCTGATGTGATTTTTTGCGGAACGTTTGATCATAATCGTACTATTTATAGAAACATATGCCTTGGAAGCCATTAACTACATCGCAATGATAGTTAAAATAAATTCTTTCATTAAATTAGTTAAAATGCGTTAAAGAATCTCACGTCATGGGCATTATTTATTGATTTCATTTTAGGAACACAATCGTTTTAGGGAAAGCGAATACGAGTCCACGTACCAAGTTCTTTTTAATACGAGCCCCAAAATACCAAGCATACGTCTGCGATCTTGGGTTACGCTACATTCTGCAGTGGTACAGAAATTTGGTGTCGAAGATATATATGTGTGTGTTTGCGCGCGCGTGTGTATATATATATATATATATATATATATATATATATATATATATATATATATATATATATATATATATGTATGTGTGTGTGTTTGCACGCGTGTGTATGTATCTATATATGTATACATCCATGCATGACTCTATGTATATATGAATATGTGTTTAAATGTATGTATATAGGCATACAAACATGCATTTATTTATGGCTTCATCATTTTCAACTTCAACAACATAAAACATGAAGATAATGCAACATTTCTTTTGTTTTAGTATTGTTAGGTTCAGTTATCCTTTGCTTAACACATGAAAGAACCTAGAACATTATGGTTTCATTTATATGAGTAACAGTTCGTTTTTCTTTACAAAATAACACGTTTGAAGAGATTCGTTTTTTACTTATGACCTTCATTTCACACTTTATTGGTGTGTTTTTATTTGCATCCTATGTCCTTAAGCACCATCTATTTCTTCCTAAAAAGTGTCTTCATTTTATAATAAGTCATACATATGTCTTTCCTTTTTTTCTTATGACCTTCATTTCACACTTTATTGGTGTTTTTTTTTGCATCCTATGTCCTTAAGCACCATCTATTTCTTCCTAAAAAGTGTCTTCATTTTATAATAAGTCATACATATCTCTTTATTTTTTGATACGTCCAAAATCATTCAAGAAGGAATGATATTGAGTCATCCTTTCAATAAAGTATGCAATGGAGTTCCATAAGACAATGATAGAAGCATGGAGAAAAGCTCTTGGTATGGATAAAGGTAAGAAAAAGGTTGGAGTGTGCATGCCATAAAAAAGTTTTATGTTATAGTATACATGCATGAAATGGATGCATGATTTTGAAGTACATGCACATATGGGGAACATAAGTAGGTATATAAGTGTCTAAAAAAGGGAACTAATATGATGGCCCAAGCCTGATTCATCATGATGGTACTCAAATGACTCAATGGATAGATGAAGCTTAGTTTCTCGATACGTATCTACAATCTTTTCATTTTCTTTCAAACCCTCGAGCACACATTGCATGCTACAATAGACATCAATAAGAAAATGGATGCAGAGGTTCATGTGGCCTACCTCGCTTTCTCACATACATAATTGGGTGTGGAAATGATTTATACTATGTATCAAGTTCATGTAGATGGTTTATGGAAAGGACGATTGGTGGTAAATGAACATGTCTTTGGTTTATGTCGAATGCATCCAACGCATTCTAGCAATTTGCAAAGTTGTATGGAAATTTCACACCATTCTTTGAAGGAAAAAGCATTCCAACCTAGAACTTTTGCATGCTTTAAGGAGGGGTTCGGTTTCTAAACCCTATGCATGATACACCTCTTCCAATAAAGGTGTAGAATTTTCGGAATACACTATGTATGTGTATGGAATGAAGTGCATGGGTGTGTGGTTTTAGCGAGAGGCTCAACTTATTTCAGCTTAAGTTTACTTACGACTTCCACTATAGTAATAATGGTAGAAGATAAAATTGTTCATATAAAAAGTAGCATTTAACTCCTATGTGATTGAATTATTATAAGACAAGTAATAAGTACATTAGTAAGATATATTAATCCTAAGGTTCCTCTTATGGAATATGAACTTCCATAAAAACCCATCGCAGTCCTAACCAACTAGGCAAAGGACTTATGTGATATCAAATTCCATTAAAATCCTCAAGCTCTAAGGAATAAAAGAATATGGCATAAGATAATCTATGTAGTGTTGGAAGATGAAAGTATCAGTTCTTTGGTTTAATAAATTTATTTATTTGAGAGAACTAATGAAATCTTTGGACCTATACATTAGTCTTCCAAGAAAATAAAAGACTTGAAGAAAATGTACAACTAAAGGGTTTTATCCAACCCTAAATACCATTTCTTAATGACCTAGAACTAAAAGAATATCGAAATAGTAAAAGGTGTTACCATCTACTTCAAATTAAATGTTAGATTGGAAAGCCAATTATTCTTTTTCATAATATACATCATATAAAGAGATAATATCTTGTTTAAGCACGAAATTGCAGCTATTGCCAGTTGAAAAAGAATCATTTAAAGGTCAATATGTAAGATTAATTCTTATCAAGTTGCAGTTACAAATGAGAATTATCAAGTTAAAATTTCATTGTGACACAAGCACTAGACATGCTCTACAATGGAAATAATAACTAGAACTCTAAGAGGTAATAGCTCTCACTTGATTAGAATAAAATGTTTGATCCCATGGTTAAAGCTAAAGTTACCTTCAATGAAGTGGAAGTGTAAGCAGGATGGACATTTGTGCTTATACTACTACCAAAGTGGATTCACTAGTATGGGATGCTAGATGTACAGGTAATCAAAGCCTCAATTTAGGGATACATGTTTAGTAACTATAGAGTAGAAGAAGTAAAAATCTCTGGATAGTTCTTTTAATTGAGGGGAGAAATAAGACTTTAAAATAAACTTTTTAAAATCCCAAAGAGCAATTGAAAGAGCACAAATTTGAGTAAACTCTTAGACAATTTTCAAAGAAGAAAACTCTTATTGATGGGGGGAAGTCCCCAAGAACCTATACCTGATGCTTTGAACTTCTCTCATTACATCTTCCAAGTAAGATGAAATTCTTAAGGATTTAGAGTTGTCAAGAAACCCTTATGTAAGGGAAGATTTTCCTAAAGAACGAGGATTGTAGATATCCTAAGTGAGCTAGGAAAATAATTTGAATCAGTTATTAAGCATATCTTAAAGGTATCTAGATGCTTCATGTGATAACACAACGAATTTGTGGATTCCTAAGTGAAAACATAAGGAAAATGGTTTCATGAGTGAAGTATAAAAGTGAGATATCCAAATAAAGCCCATGGTTAAAACATTGAACTTGAGTTAAGGAAAGGGGATCTAATTGAGAAACAACTAATCTTATGTCATATTTGGCCTAAGATTAGAAGAAAAGACAAAGATCCCAAGTGGGCAAAGATCAAATGACTCTTTGAGTTGAATTAGATCGGTTACACCACTTAAAATGGTTAACCGAACATTCTTGAAAAACTCAAAGTAAGATTAGTTGTGGTGTCCAAGAACCCTAATCCTTGCTCTCATAATCAGATACCATAAATTGTAGCATATAAGAGAGCATTAAAAGGAAAAAGAAGGTGAATTACAAAAGTATAGAGATAGAGTTTTGTGGATTGGTTGAAGAACCCACTAGTATGGTATAGTGGGAACTCAATCCCATTGAGTACTTTTTCTTGTGGATGAATTTTAGATAGTCTAATCCTTGTAACCCTTGCTTAGTGAGACACGAGAAGTCCCATGTTAATATGCCTATTTACATCTATGGATATGAGGAGTCACAATGGTAGTATGTCCTATGGATACGAGGGTCCCACGAGTACTATGCCCATGTTCATCCATACTTTCAATTTCAGTTAACTCAAGCTGCCTAAAGAGTAGATCAATTGATCGTAAGGGTAGAAATTCCTTTGAAAAAGAAAAGAATCCTAATATAACTCATATTATGTGGATCAAATGTACATAGAAAAGGGTCATATCGCATTGTTCTGCGTCCATAAAAACTTATTACAGATCTTTTGATCATAATGATATTATTTATTGACACATGGTTTTGAAATCGTAATTAGATGGGATATGTGTGTGTGCACACATATGCATACATACACACACGTGCATGCATACATAGAGAAATACATGCGTACATATGGGTACTAGACCTAACCAGACTACCCACACACTCTATTCCTCGATATGCGTGGATAGATGCATATATACATACGCTCATACTTACCCTAATCAATCCATTATCTCATGTTACAAACTCACTTTTATAACCATTGTTTCCCTGAAATTATTGAAAATATCTTTTATCTCCTATTGATCCCTTTGCCGCCGCTTGCTTACGTTTAATGAGGAGTAATCAGCACATGATTCCCCTCTTCCCATTTGTTACCTTAAGAAATTTTCGGAAGTGATTTAACTAATCTTTGCTACCAATAGCTTTGCTTTTTATATGCTTCCTTACACATTCACACTCAATTTAGTTCGAGACTATACGTCCTTATACATTGGAGTTACGAACTAACACTTGGATCAAGAAGTTAATGAATGGGCTGGATTATTTAATTATTTCTTCATATAACAATATGGCTCAATTTAATAACAAATCAATGGAATAAAACATCTATGGAATAATAACAAATCTATTTTCGCATGAATATCATAATTTTTTCCATCCATAAAGGAATTTTATTTCTTGAAAAACTTCAATATGATTCCTTCTGTGCCTAAAATGATGTTTACCTTAGAATCCCAAACTATGTGCATAGCATAATTTGATGAATGACAAGAGGAATCTAAGTATTGTAACTAAGAACTAGCAAAGATTTGAACGATAACTTGATAAAGCATCATCCGTTTAGTTATAGGGTCCACCAAACATAATTACATGCATTAATATACGTGGGCAAAGAACATTGCTATAACAAAAAATGCACCTTCTTTTGTAATTTAGTAGTAGAGAGCTATTATGTAAGTTTCTTAAAACAAGATACACTTGCTTGACAAGTTTAATTAGTTTCGTGATAAAAAGATGGATAAATAAGAGAAATGTATACTACTACGTGGAATAGGGGTTGACGATTCCTTGAGTACACCTTGGAGTTTATTGAGATACCCTTGGGAATGTCTCTCTAATTATAAGTCAATACATTGAATTCTTAAGTTATTTGAACTATTTGAGCTCCCATTCTAAGGTTTCTACCCTTAGGAATAAATTATCCAAAATTCTCCAAGTCTTGATAACTTAGACTGAAGATTGGATACCTTCAAATGGGATCTTACATGATTCAAAACTCAAGGAAATAAAGCATAGGGCTGAAGACACGTACCCATGGAATTATCAATAGAATCCAAGGGTTTCTCCAAAGGAGCTTGAACCCTTAAGTCCATGTATTTTTCCTTCTAGATCCTTAATTATACAACAATGTATTTACATGTCTATCGGACATTTCACCATATATATTTTCACACACAATGACACACAACACACATACACACAACACACGGAAACACACACATACGCACACGTATACATATACATACACACACACACAATATATATATATATATATATATATATATATATATATATATATATATATATATATATATATATATATATATATATATATGTGTGTATGTATGTATGTATGTATGTATGTGTGTGTATTTATGTATGTACGCATGCATGTATGTTCTTGGACTTGACTATCTATTTGTAGACATATATCTATATGAATTATTAAAAAGTTTGCAGTTTTAACACTTGGTTTGCCTACATTGATAGGCTGTGTGCTACAGTTATGTTAATAGAGCTAGTCTTATCCACATGAAATAATCCGGTATCCTATATATATTAGTGTATCTTATCATAAATATTTATAGGCATATTTTATTCTTAGGTATAGTGTTTAGTTTCTTACCTAATTTTTATCTCTCTGTGTGTATTTAGTTTCAAGAAATTGGTGTGTATGGAACTCCTTATAAACATTCAGTTATCTGTTTATCTTATGTTAATGAAGTGTAGTACCAAATCCTTATATAATTCGAGATCAATAGAATTCACATACTATAAACTTTTAGAATAAGATATATACATAAAAGGATACTTTCTAGGATCCGGTATTGTCCTTATATTTTTTTCATGATTTATATGGTTGATTATTTACAATAGCTTTTTAAATTTTGATTAATTTTTTACTGAGTTAATGTTCATCAAAGCCTAGGCGCACTGTGAACAATCTCTATAGTCGAAGACATTAATATTGAATAAATTTGCATTGGAGCTTTTAATCATGTGATGGTGTGGCACGGATAACAGTTGGGAATTGATGTTGTACATTTCATTCTTTTTACTTCTTTGGTCCTTAATAACGTTGATATATGGATCATTGTAAGTTATATCAATGTTACTCTCTTCAAGATACGTTCTATTAAAATTTGAATAGCATTTTCCCTTGAAGATCTTTATTTTAAGCTTGGAAAAATATTTTGTGATTTATTATATGTTATGGAAAACATGATTGAATGTAGATCGTGTTTTTTTTTTGTCTAGGTTTATTTATGACCATTTCTTCTTACTTGATACAAATTGGAAAATTTATATATCATGAGTTTGGTGGTGTAACAATCTCTAAATGTAGGGGTTTTCACAAGGGCATGGATAATAGGCATTTTGTTTCTCATCCCCTCTTGTAGGGGATGGAGATCATCAACCTTGTGATATTTTCATGTCAAAGCTCATAAATGATCTTCGCTATTGTTTTTTATGATTTCACAAAAAAAAAGAAGATTATGGTTTCATTCCTCACTAAGTTCGTTTTTTCCTCATTTTTGTAGAAGGACTTACAAAGCATGATATTGGGACACACTTTATACATTGGAAATATTCACTGATCTAGCGAAACTATTTCGAGAACACCATTTTGTGTTGAACACACTTTTCATAGTAGCCCTTATCATCCTTCATTTATTTTTGGTCTTAATGCTCTTACTATTTACACGGTTAGAAGTTAAATACCCTCCACGAGGTGTCCCACTCCTCGAGTATGGGGTAGGGCCATATGTGCATAGATATATGCATGCATGCATACATACATCATACATACAAACATACATACATACATACATACATACATACATGTTGATGTATGAAACACCACAAGAAATGAATTAAGATGACAATAGAACACCTCTATGGTCACCATTAACTCATTGCCACTCCAAACTTTGAGAAATGATAGCCTAAAATGAGAACTTTGCTTCTACAGAAATTCCTAGTCACCAAAATGACATACCTTCAGTATTTTGCTAATTTCTCCTAGCTCAAGTATTATTTCTTGATGAAACTTTATATGCTGAAACTAGAAGAGTAGAGCTTTCCAACAAGCTATCATATGCATCAAACGGAGCTCTAGAACTCAAGTTATGGCCCTCACAAGATGACCCTGTATGACCTTCCAAAACTGGAAAACTTGCCTGTTTTAGTAAGAGCGCCTGTTTAAAATTAGAATTCGATGCCTAGCATCGACTTGCAACGAGAATTCGATGCGGGGCATCGACTTGGGATGTTTTTGGCCACTTTTCAGCAGGGATTCGATGCCGGGCATCGACTTCCCGCATAAAGTCTTGATCTTCTGGACACCAAAACTATAGGTGATTTCATGCACACTTACAATATGACTTATCAACTGGAATTCGATGCCAGGCATCGAGTTGCTCCAACAACATCATGTTTTCAAAACACTTCAGTACTGAATGAAAAATGTAAATGAAAATATGACTTATCAACAGAGATTCGATGCCAGGCATCGAGTTGCTTGGAAAACTTGATCTTTGTAACTCATCACACAGTAGGTAATCATGGAGATGATGGAGAGAGGCTCATACACAAAACTTTACTCAGTTCTTCTCATAACTATAAAAACTCAGAAGTTTTACAGATGCTTTCTCACTCAGAGAATCCCAACTATACACAGTCGTATAAATGAACTCCTTCTTCTACTTCTTCTCTCTATTCTCTCTCACCGCGTCAGTTGATACAAACTAACTTATATAGATTTTCTCATTCTCGTAACTTTTGAAAAACTTCTAGAACTAAACTGAACTAACTTTACAAGTATAATACATTTGTGAATTTGTCCCTTCACATAGGCATGGGGTTTTCTTCCTAAGATTTGACCTTCAAATATATGTCCAGTTAGTGATTGTTTCTCCAACAGCTCCCCCTCAATCACTAATTGACATTCCCTGTTTCTTCATATCTTCTTCTTTTCTTTTACTCCTGCCATGCTTTTGAATCTGCTGGTCTTCACACCATCCAAGCTCTTTGTCATTATGTCTGCTAACTGATCTTTAGTAGAAATGTACTCCACTTCAATCTCCTTCTCCATTACCTTTTCTCTGAGAAAATGATATTGTATCTCTATGTGCTTTGTCCTTGCATGAAATACTGGATTTGCTGCAAGATAAAGTGAACTCATATTATCTCCATGTATTGTAGGTGTACCTTGATCAATGCCTAAGCTCTTGAACAATGTCTGCATCCATATGACTTCCTTAGCTGCTTCCACAAGTCCTTTGTACTCTGCTTCAGTTGATGATAATGCTACTGTATGTTGTTTCTTTGAACACCAACTTACAAGATTATCACCAATGTATATCATGTAACCATGAGTTGATCTTCTGTCATCCTGGTTACCTGCCCAATCTGAATCACTATAGGCTCTCAACTTCAAATCTGATGTAAAAGGATAATATAATCCTTCCTTTATAGTTCCTTTGATATATCTGAGAACTCTTTGACCTGCAATCCAATGTGGGTCCTTTGGACAATGCATGAATTGTGACAAAACTCCCACTGCATAACTAAGATCAGGTCTTGTTAGTGTAGCATAAATCAAACTACCCACAAGGGATTGATACTTCCTCATATCTTTGTATTTTGCACCATCATATTTACTGAGTTTGTGATTAACTTCAAGTGGAGTTGAAGCTTCTCTGCAATTTTCCATATCAAACTTCTTCAATAGATTCAGAAGATACCTTTCTTGTGATACATATATGCCATGATCTGTATAAGTGACTTCCATTCCAAGAAAGTATGACAACTTTCCTAGGTCACTGATCTTGAATTCTTTCTCAAGTAATCTCTTTACCTCCTTGATTCCTTCATCTGAAGTACCTGTGATTATAATGTCATCTACATAAATACAAATGTAGATTGTACCTTCCTCTGTTCTTTTGATAAGTAGACTTGAATCTGCTTTTGAACTTTGATATCCAAGATCATTGAGATACTTCACCAGTCTATAGTTCCAAGCTCTTGGAGCTTGCTTCAATCCATACAATGCTCTTCTCAACCTGCAAACAAAATTTGGATACCTGGAATCTATAAACCCTTGAGGTTGTTCCATGTATACCTCATCTGATATGTATCCATTCAAGAATGCACTTTTTATATCCAATTGACTTAGGGTCCATCCTTTTGAAGCTGCAATAGCAATGATTGTCCTTATAGTTGACATCTTAGCTACAGGACTGAATGTCTCATCATAATCTATGCCATAGGTCTGGGCATAGCCTTTCACCACCAATCTAGCTTTGTATCTGGCTATACTTCTATCTGCAAGCTTCTTCACTTTATAAACCCATTTATTTCCAATTACTTTCTTACCATTTGGTTTAGGAACAAGTTCCCATGTCTTGTTCTCCTCCAGTGCATTGAACTCTTCCTTCATTGCTTCTTCCCATTGCTTTTTACCTTTAGCTTCATCATAGTTCTGAGGTTCTTCATCATCTTTGACCATATATGCATAGTTCTTCTGAGTTATGTAAGAAGTATCATAAGAATACCTTTCTGGTTGTCTCCTTGTCCTGCTTGACCTTCTTGGTTCACATTCTTCATAAGTTTCTGGATACACCTCTTCATCAAATATAGGATCTTCTTCATTCATTCTTGTTAATCCACTTCTGGATGTACTTGCTTGCATATAGTCTTCATCTCTATTCACCTGCACAATTGATTTTCCTTTCTCACATCTTCTTACCTCTTCTTCAAATTCTTCAGCTGTATGACTTTGATCTGCATACCAACTTTTCTGTTCATCAAATGTAACATCTCTAGAAACAATAAATTGTTTGGTTAGAGGATTCCACAATCTGTAACCCATCTGCTTTTCATCATAACCAATGAGCACATATTTTTCTGCCTTTGGTTCAAGTTTATGCCTAAGTTGTGATGGCACATAAGCATATGCAATTGATCCAAACACTCTACAATGATCTAGTGTTGGTTTCTTACCCCACCAAGCTTCGTATGGAGTCATTCCATTCAGAGCTGCACATGGTAATCTATTCACAAGATATGTAGCTGTATTTACAGCCTCAGCCCAAAGATAATTTGGACAGTTCTTCTCCTTTAGCATAGCTCTAGCAAACTCAACCAAAGTCCTGTTCCTTCTTTCTGCTACACCATTTTGTTGTGGTGTATACCTGCAAGTTATTTCTCTCTTAATACCTGCATTCCAAAGATAATAATTGAACTCTTGGGAGAAGTATTCTCCCCCTCCATCAGACCTCAGTCTTTTAAGCTTTTGACCTGTGACTCTCTCTGCATATGCATGAAAATGCTTGAAAGCTCCAAACACTTCTGATCTTTCCTTCAAAACATATAATGTTATCCATCTTGTAGCATCATCAATGAAAAGAACATAATACCTTGAGCCACTGATAGATCCTTCTTTTGTTGGTCCCCATACATCTGTATGAATGAGCTCAAGTACTCCATCATGTTTGAAACCTTTCTTTTGAAATGGCAACCTGTGTGCTTTACCCATTTGACATGCTTCACATTTATAAACCATATGTTGACTTTGCACATTTGGTAATCCTAGTACAGACTGATTAGCAACCATAGCTTTAATTCCTCTTTCATTGAAATGACCTAATCTCTTATGCCAGAGATCAAGTTCTGTAATCACTGCTTCACCATGTGTGAGCAAAGCTTGACCAATGTTCCCTTGCACTCTTAAAGTAAAGAGTCTACCTTCTTTCTTACCAGAGACAATCTGATTATATCCATTCTCTGGATCTTCCACAAATACTCCTTCATTTGTAAACCTGACTTGAAAACCTTTTTCAACTATCTGTCCCACACTAATCAAGTTTTTAGGTATTGTAGGAACATACAAAACATTGGTTAGCAAATCTGCTCCACTCTTGCATTTCACTTTTCCAATTGAATGTACACTATGTCTTGTATTATCACCAGTTTGAACTGTGTGACTAGAAATGCCTTTTTCCAATTCTGACATCAATTCTATGTTTCCTGACAAATGATTAGAACATCCAGAGTCAATGTAAAATACCTTTAGATCTTCTTTATCTGTTGTGCTGATTGAATTCATCATCAATGATGTATGACTTTCATTTTGTGTGTCATTTGCATAGTTGTAGTAGGTGGTGTTGTAGGATTGATTTTGTCCCCAACTTCTTCCTCCACCTCTACCATAGCCTCCTCTTTGACTTTGTCTACCTCTTTGGAAATTACTTTGATATCTTCCACCTCGACCTCTGCTATTGTTGTTTTGATTCTGGTTTGATCCTTGTTGGTTGTGCCAACAATCATGAGCCAAATGATTACTCAATCCACAGATCCAGCAAGCCTTTTTGTTGTTATTCTGATTACCTCTTCCTCTTCCAAAACCTCTTGCTCTTCCTCTGCCAGTGCCTTTACCTCTTGCATAATAAGCTTGAGAACTAGACTCCTCTTCATCCTTTGCTTTACCTTTATCTCCTTTCTTCTTATTCTTCATGTACATTGCAGAACTTTGACCTTTATCTCCATCTCCCTTCAAGTCTTGCTCATATGTGAGCATCAAACCAAGCAACTGGTTCAAATCTGGAACATAATGATTTAATGAAAGTTCTGTTGATAAGACAAAAGGTTTCCACCTTTCATCCCCTCTCAAACCTGCAAGTAGTTGAGCAATCAATCTGTGATCTTCAACATCTTCATCTATGGATCCAAGACTATCTGCTAGATCCTTCATCTTAGTGACATAATCACTAATGGTTTGACTTGGCTTCTTCTTGAATGTTGTAAACTCTGACCATAGACTTGCTTTCTGTGCTTTAGTAGTGCTTTGGAAATGATATTCCAATGCATTCCATATATCTTCTGATGATTCCAATCCTCTGATGTGTGGTAGCAAATGATCTGAGATTGTATTGTAGATGTATGCTTTTGCACTTGCATCCATCTTCTGCCAATGCTTTCAAGCATCAAGTTCCTCTTTCTTTGGTCGGCTTTCATCTTCAAATACTGGCTTCTCTTCTTCACCTGTTACATATACCATGAGATCCTTACTCATAAGTAAGGCTTCCATTCTCATTACCCATGCGGGGTAATTATCTCTGTCCAGTTTGTCAATGGAGATATGATCTGCCATAGTTCTTTCCTTCTGCTGCAACCTGTGAGCTTAAAGGATAAAGGATAATACCTTTTGAAGTTCTTTGTGTATGAGGATACTTTTGAAGTAAGCTTTTGATGCCTTGTGTCTTCAAATGCTTCACCTTTCAAACTTTAATGGAAAACTTTACAAAACTTCTCGTACCTTTGTCGCCTTCTACTCTCGAGAATCTTTCTGCTCTGATACCACTTGTTGATGTATGAAACACCACAAGAAATGAATTAAGATGACACTAGAACACCTCTATGGTCACCATTAACTCATTGCCACTCCAAACTTTGAGAAATGATAGCCTAAAGTGAGAACTTTGCTTCTACAGAAATTTCTAGTCACCGAAATGACATACCTTCAGTATTTTGCTAATTTCTCCTAGCTCACGTATTATTTCTTGATGAAACTTTATAAGCTGAAACTAGAAGAGTAGAGCTTTCCAACAAGCTATGATATGCATCAAACGGAGCTCTAGAACTCAAGCTATGGCCCTCACAAGATGACCCTGTATGACCTTCCAAAACTGGAAAACTTGCGTGTTTTAGTAAGAGCGCCTGTTTAAAATTAGAATTCGATGCCTAGCATCGACTTGCAACGAGAATTCGATGCCGGGCATCGACTTGGGATGTTTTTGGCCACTTTTCAGCAGGGATTCGATGCCGGGCATCGACTTCCCGCATAAAGCGTTGATCTTCTGGACACCAAAACTATAGGTGATTTCATGCACACTTACAATATGACTTATCAACTGGAATTCGATGCCAGGCATCGAGTTGCTCCAACAACATCATGTTTTCAAAACACTTCAGTACTGAATGAAAAATGTAAATGAAAATATGACTTATCAATAGAGATTCGATGCTAGGCATCGAGTTGCTTGGAAAACTTGATCTTTGTAACTCATCACACAGTAGGTAATCATGGAGATGATGGAGAGAGGCTCATACACAAAACTTTACTCAGTTCTTCTCATAACTATAAAAACTCAGAAGTTTTACAGATGCTTTCTCACTAAGAGAATCCCAACTATACACAGTCGTATAAATGAACTCCTTCTTCTACTTCTTCTCTCTATTCTCTCTCACCGCGTCAGTTGATACAAACTAACTTATATAGATTTTCTCATTCCCGTAACTTTTGAAAAACTTCTAGAACTAAAGTGAACTAACTTTACAAGTATAATACATTTGTGAATTTGTCCCTCCACATAGGCATGGGGTTTTCTTCCTAAGATTTGACCTTCAAATATATGTCCAGTTAGTGATTGTTTCTCCAACAATACATAATTACATACATACATACATACATACATAGAATACTGTTGATCATTGCTGGACCTAAGGATCTCTACTACACATATACCCACCACTCCTGGATATACATACATTCATTCATATTTACCTTTAATAATCGGTTCTCTGAGGCTACAGAAACAACATTATTAGAATTGTTTTCTCATATTTACTTGTTCCCTTTAATTACATAAAAACAACTAGTTTATTGAAAATAGCATCTTCTTTCTTATTGATCCCTTTATGTCACGTATGCATGTCCTTGCCCTACAAACACTATCGTATTAACATGATGCAAAATGTTTTTATCTTGAATGATGAATAATCAAGACCTATGTATCTCGCTTCCCATTTTTATCTTCAAAATATATTAAAGAACGTACATAAGTATAATAGTGCTACCGAAAACTATGTTTGATTTTCCTTTGACCTCATCAACCGTGAATTCAGTTTGAGACCATACATCTTTACACATTGGAGTATATGAATTACACTTGAAACTAAGAGTTTGTAGATTTGAGGACTGAATTATTTTCATCATTTCTTTGTATAACAATATCAGATCGTTTAAGAGTAAATATTTGGAATATACATTCTAAGAATATTTTCCTTCAATTCACATGGGTGTTGATTGTCACTAGTGCTGATATTATTGCACAATAATATATGTGTACTTCTGAAGGTTGCCCATGTAGATTTATTAGCATAAGCAAGCCTCACACACTCTGTACTCAAGATGTTTTCCCATGAATCTCCCACTTTTCCTTGTCCATATGGGAGCTCGCAATGGAAAAACTTCAATAACATTCTTTCCCTGCGTAAACTAATGTATCCACTGGAGGCCAAAAGTGTGCATACCATTATTTTCTTCCTCACTATCTATGTCCCAAGAGCACCATTCATGTAAAGATTCCTCATTCAGTGAAAACAATTCAATGCAATATTCTACATCTTCTATAGAATTAGTGATTTCATCTTATGTGATTAGAAAAAATTCCTTGATGTAGTATATATTGGTTAACAAAATTACTATATATATGTTTTCTATTAGTAAATTCACTTTCCTAAGGTTATAATTGACTATTTAGGAAATATACGAGGTCCTCTCCTTAGAGTAGGTTTCTTTTCAATCGTTGTTGTTATCAAGTGTTCTTACTTTGAGCTAATCATTCAAACGTTTGCACTTTAGAATAACCCCTTCTAATTTATTAGATGGTTGCATAGTTATAATTATATTATTTACAAGATAGATTGCATTATTTTAAAGACTACCCATTTCCTATTGGTACGAGTACATCTAGTTTCTTTTAATGTTAGGTTGCTGAAACAAATTCTCGTTCTACACCAAATAAAATTGGATGTTCATAGTTGGGTATTACTATTTGTGTACATTAAAAATGACATCTTTTAGATTGAATTGTAGAATATTCTCTTTCAATATCTTTCAATTTGGACCAATTCAACAATTGTTGTGCATGCATACCTCCTTTGCATTATGCCAATTTAAAAAGACGTTCATAAGTAAGATTTGATCACCTTTCACCATGCATTCATTACTCAATAATGCAAATACTTCATATACGTAAGGAATTTTAGTTTTCTATTCTGCACCTAATCAATTATCATTAAAAAAATTATATAAAGAAATAGATAACTAGAATTCGGCTCTCCATGTATTTTCTTATAGGTACGAGGAATGCACTAGTCATAACACCCATTTATTAGAAATATTGATGGTTTAATAATACTAAATTGAATATTATTTCCTTACTAGTATGTATTCGTTCAAATATTTATTAAAACTTCTTTTTGCACCTGACCTATTTTATGGGGTGATCAGAAGATTTGAAGGCATATAGTTTGAAGTGCGATAACAACATTTAGTGTTATCCCATCTAAAAGAAAAGTCTTCAGCTTCCAATTGTTTTATAAAACTCTACAAAAATAAGATTGCATCTGAAAGAAATAGAAGTTTCTCTAAATACGAAATATCTTTCGATACAATATTAACATTAACCAAACTTCATTAATCAATGTTGTGGGTTTCTTACATACATGTTTCTTATTCGGAATTCAGTGATTCATAAGTCAAAAGAATCCAGTAGCGGTATAGTTTGAATTGATAGGGTCTTGTCCGTAGACACATATATACATCCACACACACATACATACATTCATACACACACACATACACACACACACACACACACACATATATATATATATATATATATATTTACGTGTGTGTGTGTACACAGAGACATACAACATACATATGTGCATACATACATACATACATACATACATACA
>CM035407.1:170405860-170415860 GCA_020310875.1 Ceratopteris richardii
ATTTTCTTTTGCCTGTGTGGGAGCTCTTGGTGGAAATAGTTCAATAAGGTTGCTTTATAAGGTTACAATTGGTTTTGTTTTAAAATTTATAAGCTATTTTCACTTGAATACATTACTTTAGAATCATTGTTTCTATGAAGTTTTGAATTTTGATGTTATATTTAAAAGGGGTTAAGATTCAGTAGAAATTTCTCATATTTAATAGATGGTTATGGAGTTATACTTCTATTATCTACAATAGAGATTTTATTGTGTTTATAACTACCATGTTTACAAAGGCTAGGAGTATATCTAGTTTCTTTTAGCGCTAATGTTCCTCAAATCAAAGTTTATTATGGTGTAATACAAAGACCCTTTATGGAATAAGATGTATATAATTGGGTGTTGTCTAATAATGTTCATTCAAGAGTAATCTTTAAGATTTAGCTGTGTAAAGTGTTTGTTTGAATGTCTCTAAGATTGTAATAATTGAACATTTATCATGTATGCCAACCTCATCAACATTAAGCCAAAGTAATAGATAAAATTCCTTGCTACATGGTAAATCCTAGAATGTAGAATTAAGTTTTGATTACCTTTCATCATGCATCAATACTTAAGCATGTACTTCACCCAAGAAAGGAACTTTAATCTTTTTAATGCACCTACCGACTCATCATGAATAGAAGTATTTGCAGTTAATCAATGATATAACAATTATGAGTCTTTCTACTTATGTTGTTATAGGTGCAAGCAATGCACTACTAATGAAACCCTTATAGTTCAAATCCTTATGCAATATTGAAACTAAAATCAATATCTCCCCAAATGTAATATGCATTTGTCTCGATATTTTCCATCAAATAGAATAGTTTTCATCAATAGAGATGCAATAATCATCTCTCTAAGTTTGCTAACTACAAACATTTTATGCAAAATTTCTAAATGCATCATTCAAAAGAATCAAGTTCCCCTTATAGTTTAAACTACTAGCATCTTGTTCTTATATATATACAACATGCACAGACACACACACACACACACACACACACATATATATATATATATATATATATATATATATATATATATATATATATATATATATATATATATATATATATATATATATATATATATATATATATATATATATATATATATATTTATGTGTGTGTGTGTGCATGTGTGTGTTTGTGTATCTGTGTGCATGTGTGTGTACTATGTTGGATGTGTTCTAGGTGTGTGTGAAAGTGAGATCCATGCACTAGGATAACACACACACACACACACACACACACACACATATATATATATATATATATATATATATATATATATATATATATATATATATATATATATATATATATATATATATATATATATATATATATATATATATATATGTATGTGTGTGTGTGTATGTGTGTGTGTGTGTCTATGTGCATGTGGGTCTGTTGGTTATGTGTTGGGTGTGTGTGAAAGTGACATCCATGCACTAAGATAATACATAGCTGAATAATTATTTGTAAAAGTATGCAAGCATGGCTAAGGATGTCTACCATAAAACAGATGCAAACTAAATGTGCCTTTTAGGTATGTACAAACATGTTTTATAATTTCTCAATGCTAGTGTTAAGGCTATACCTAAATTTACTCAACTATGGAATGTCATACTATACATCCCGCCTTGTGTTACAAGCATGTATCAAACACCCCATAGCGTGTAGATAAAGAGAATTATCAAATGTGTCATTTGCATCCTCAAATCAAAAGCTAAATTCTTCTTCCATTAATGTTGAAATAGGCTTGCAGTGCTCAAAACCAAAACATTGAAGGAGTTTGTCAATATAGTTTGCTTGATGCATAATAGTTTCCCCCTCAATGAATACAAACCAGATACCAACAATGTACTCCAAAAGACCAAGAAATATGACGTCAAAAGCATGGTTCAAATTAGTCATGAGCATGCCAAGTTTCCATCATGTTACCCATTCAAGATAATGCGATCAATATAAAGAACAAGTACTATAGGATTAGCCCTATCTTTGTGTCCATAAAGTGTGATTTCAATTGGATTACATGTAAAACGAATGGCAATCAAGTGCTTATGCATTTTTTTCATTCCATGCACGTGGAGCTTCCTTAAGTCCATACAAAGCCTTATGCAAGTGGCAAAGCATTTGCTCTTCACCTTTGATGGAAAATCTAGGATCTTGATTCACATAGACCTCTTCTCATAATTGTTGCCATATTTATGCACATAACCCTTTGCAACTTATTTGGATTTCTAGGGATCAATGCTACCATCTTAGTTCCTTTCATTCTTGTTGGCCCACTTTGTACCAATAGAATTCTTACCTTTTGGCAATTCACACAACTCCTAGGTATAACTTTTGTGAGTAGAATCCAATTCCAATTGCATTGCACTCATCCCATTTGTTTTGACATCCATCTTCAAAAGTGAATGGCTCTTCATTATATGCTATTTAAATAAGATATACATCCACAAAATCACTTGATGCATGGTTAGAGATTGATCTTGTTATTTATCAAGTAAAGATGCACTGAATTTGCTATCTTGAGATTTCTTTTTCAAGCGTTTTTGCATAAAATATGCCTTCTTGATGGACATATGTTCCTCATTCAATACACCATCAAAATGTAGATCATACATGGGTTGGATATCATGTTGCTTTTAAGCCATGTGTGGCTGCAAAATTTGCAATTTTTCAGCCATGTTTGGTTGGACATTTTCAGTTGTGTATGGCTGGAATTTTTCAATCATGTTTCACTGTAATTTTGGGCTTTTCGATCCATATTTGGCTAGAATTTTTGAGAATATTTTCACTGAGAATTTTCAGCTCTTTGAATCTTGTTTGGATTATATAAATGGCCATAGTCAATCCCAACATTTTGAAACAAAGGCATGCCTGTATCAAACAGATCTTGTGATATGATTCTCAACTAAAATTTGTATTGAAGTAGAGAATAAAATAAATTTTAAGAAAATATTACATATGGAATGAAAATAGTTTTTCTGTTAGATTGTATAATACATTTTTTTATTTTTTGAAGAAACAAGGAAAATTTAAATTAATGGTGGCCATATACAAAGTGCCTTGGGCAGGAGGCACCTGTCCCAGAGGACAATTTACAAGTAGTAGTACATGTCTAGCCTTTTACAAGAGTATTGTTCAGCTAACAGTTTTTTCCATCTAGAGGGAGAATTTTCAGAAAAAATCTTGAAGACATCATAGTTATTACAAGAGGCATCTCTGATTCTCCTAATACAGGACAGAGAAGCATTTTTCAGAATAACAGGCAAAGTGATAAGGTAGTTCCTTTTTCTGCAACCAAATGTAGCCTCATTCCTACTGAGCCAAATGTACCAAAGAATGTAGCCCCTCCAAATATTCCACAGCAAAATATCCAAGTGATTACAGCAGCCAAGAATAACTTCCATTTTACTAAGTTTGGGGAGACCATTCACTAGCAGATACTTCTCCACAGCAGACCAGAAGTTTTTAGCATGGTGACATTCAAGGAAGAGGTGTGAAACATCCTCCACAAGGCCACAAAATATACAGGATCCACCACTATTATAAATTTTCCTGATTTTATTACCAGTCCAGAGGCCATGGTGTAACATCCTCCATTGAAGAAAAGAATGTTTGCTGCAATCTGGAAAGGCCCACAGGGCTTTGAATCTGTAAGACCACTGGTGTGTAGACCAATTCACCTGCCATCTAGAGTTGAGCTTCTTCAGGATTTGATCAGCAGAACCTCTGTCATGTTTGAACTGTTTGAAGATGACATTAGCAACATCCACCAGATCAACTGTTTTCCTATGCCACCTGTCCTTCTTTTCCATCAGCAAGATTCTGGCTTTTGAATTACCTGCAAGCAAGACATAGACAGATTAGTGCTAAAAAAGATTTCTTGTGCAGTCCTTACCCTAGCTCCACACATGTAGTTGTTCCAAGTAGTAATTCCAGCTTGTGGCATTTGTGTTGCTTGATTGACAGGCTGTTTTTTTCACAGTAAGCAAGCCAACCCAACCATGGAGACTCCTGCAAATAAAATTGAAGAGAACAGGCAAGTTCATTGGTGAGTTTAAAAGAGTTTTTAGCTTTGAACCAGGCCCTCCACATTTTGCAAACTAAGGGACTACCAAAAGGGGTGATGGGATGAGGGGAAGTTATAATGTCCCAAAGGTTGAGATTTTTCCAGGCCCTGTAGTCAGAAAGACAGAATCTAGCAGTATTTCTTTTCAGAAGACAGGCCCAAACATCATTACAGTCAATACATCTCAGAATCCATTTAGAAGCCAAGTTGTCTGCCATTTTCACAGGATTAATAATGCCCAATCCACCTTGATGTTTAGGGAGACAGCACACTTTCCAGGCCACTTTGGGGACTTTTTTTTTATCAGGCTTGCTTCCCTATAGGAAGTTCCTGGCTAGACTGATAACCTGACCAAGTTGCTTATTAGAAGGAGACCAACAAGCCAGGAAATAGACCAATTTTGGAAGAATGTAATGATTTAGAACAAAAGTTCTATGAGGGAGGGAGCTATTAGTATCATACCAGTAAGTCAAGTGTTTTTTAAACCTTTCAACCACCCAATCCCACCTTTGAGCAAAAGAAATCTGGAAACCCATGGGAATCCCCAACAACCTAAAAATATCTCCATCTTTGATAATGTTGCATCCAAGTCTAGAAACACATTCAGGAGTATAATCATTAGAAGCTTTAAATCCAGTTTTGGAATGGTTAACTTTGGAACCACTAGCAAGACAAAAAATCTCTAAACATTCCAGGAATTTGTTCACAGAAAGATCATCAGCATTTAGCATAACATTAGTATCATCAGCAAACATTTGAAGCCCAAGAGGGGAAGGGGAGTTAATCACATTGATCCCTTTTATAGTACCATTGTTCATAGCATCTTTAACAAGCCAACCTAAAGCATAGCTAGCAATAGCAAAGAGCAAGGGAGCAAGAGGACAACCTTGTCGTATGGATCTCCTAAGAGTAAAGGGATCAGATATGTGGCCATTGATGGCAACTCTAGAACAAGCATTGCCAAAAAGAGTGCTAATATTTCTGATGAGTCTTCTGCCAGCTCCCAAGTCTTGAAGAGATTGGAGAATAAAATCCCATTCAATTCTATCATAAGCCTTGTCAAATTCAATCTTGAAGAAATAAAAATTTTGGCCCAGGTCTTTAGCATTGTCTATGCCTTCCCAAAGAGAAATGATAGCATCAAGGATGTATCTACCTTTGATGAATCCTTTTTGCTCAGGGAGGATAAAGTGTTTCATCATGGGACTGAGTCTTCTGGCTATGGTGGAAGCTATAATCTTGTAGATGGTGTTGAGGCAAGTGATAGGTCTCTAATTATTGAGGTCATCTTTATTTCCCCTTTTGTGAATGAGTCTGATTACACCAGTGTTTATGTGACAAGGGAGAAATCCTTTGCTAGAAGCCTCTTCCCACACCAAGAGAATATAAGGAGTAAGAAAATCACATAGAAGTATGAAGAATTCATTTGGCAATCCATCAAATCCCGGAGACTTACAGGGTTTCAATTTATAAATGGTTTCTTTGATCTCACCGACAGTGAGGGGCAGGTCCAGGATGGGAACCAGGCTTTCAGGAATCATTTTTTTCCTTTTTAGAGCAATAGTAGCTCTGGCCCTCCAGATGTCCTCCCCCCACTTGGGAGTACCAGAGAAAACATCCATAAAGAAGCTTTTAGCCTCCTGTAGAGTCTCTTCAATATTTAAAGTGTGACCACCTTCTTTCTTTTTCAAATTGGGAATGAAGTCCCTGACTTTTTATTTTCCTTTTTTTTTTTTTTTTAAATTTACTCTCACTAGTATATCCAAAAAGTATACATTTCTTTTCCTTGTCATCAAGGTTTTGATGTTGTTGTAGTGACATTAGAGCATATGCCAAATAATGAATTATCCATTAGCTTTCACCTATTCAAAGCCTCATGAGGCCTGATTATCAATGCTTTTGTAGGACGATGATTTGATACATAGTTTTCATAGATGATCACTAACATCCAAAACATATCCAAAAGATGGTCTACTTTAACCATACATCATGATGTTTCAAGAATTTTTCTATTCTTACATTCACTAGCACCATTTTGATGAGGTTTATATGGCATTGTAATTTTTTTCACAATGCCTCTTTCACAAAGAATAGCATTAAATATATGTCACATCCATTTATCATCATTATTTGTGCAAAGATTCAAAAGCTTATTGTCAGAGAACGTATTAGTAATAGCCAAAAGTAGTTTCATTTAAGATAATATCTCATTCTTTGCTTTCATAGGATACACCCAAGTATGGTATGTTGCATCATCAATGAAGGAAAAAAACTATACATGCTTTCCAAAGGATGGAGTCATGACTCGACCACATGCAGCCATAATTTTGTTTTAGTATGCATACTACCTTCTTTGGGGAAAGAGGAATGGTAAATTTTCCCTAGTATACAACCTTCAAATGCATGCTTTGCAATGGACTCAAGTGTTGGCAAACTAATATTTATATCCTTCTTTTGCAAGTCAAGAAAACTTCTCAAGATAAAATTGCCAGAATGACCATGCCATAAATCCATTCCACCCATAGAAGAAGAATGAATAAGCATGGCATCTGAGGCAACTCTCTTTATTATATCCAAGTCCATTGCATAATGTCCATGACACCAAAATTACATTGGCATTGCTAAAATCATAAACCATACATTTGTTATCAACTAACTATACATGAAGTATTGCAATAGAAATTATAGGAATTGAATCACATATCTCTTGATTTCGGGTACATATAATGCATCCTTGAGAGTAAAAATACTTTCATTTGCAGCCATAGCCTGGATTTCCTCAACTCCAATAATAAGATAATTTTTTTTTTTTGCACATACATATTCTCCCTTGAGTTCATCTTCTAAAGATGCAGAAATATTTTGCAATATATATGCTCTGAAGCAACACTATCAAGAAACCAATCCAAATGAGCCTCATTTACTATCATATTGATAGATGAGATGAAAAATCCTAATGACATGTAACAATACATGCCCAAACATATTTAGTACCAGTACCTTCATGTTTTTTGGCATTTGATGTATTCTCAACAATAAACATTCTAGAATCTTTCTTCTTTTCATTATTCTCAACAAACGTTCGACATTCATCAATAGTTTTTACAAGCTTTTGACAATACTTTAATAAATTCTTCTTTTATATATCACCATCATGAGAGGAGGAAGGAGAACAGGAATCTTGAGGCTTTGTAATAGCAAGTGCTTATGATCCCTCAAGAAAACCACTTCTATTCACTCTTGATTTCTCTTCTTTTAAACGAAGAGAAAAATCCTAATTAAAAGTATACATATTTGGATTCTCTTTTGCTGCCAAATTAAGTGTAGTAGAAAAGCTTGAAAAAGACTCCAACAATCCTTTGAGTACTGCTGGAATGAGTAATTGATGCATAATGATTTCATAAATTCTTGCCAATCTCTCTTTGAAATCCTTGATGCATGAGCATTAACATCCATTGACTCATTTTTCAGCCATACATACATCTTCAAGTTTTTTCTGGAGTACCAAACATGTGCTTCATTACGCACTACATACAATAAGGAAAGTGTATCCCAAGCTTCTCTTGAGGTAGTGCATGACTGCATGTGTGGAACAATAAGTACCTTCACAAAAGGATTAATAAATGCATGATCTTAAGCATCGATTATATCCCATCTAAGTTGCTCTTATGTAGGTGGAGAAGGCATAATCAATGTAACTGAAGAAGAATGTGAATCTATGACCACTCATTCCATTGTAGAAGAAAATTCAGGTGGCATGTCATTCTCTACCACTATACATGTGTGTGTGTGGGAGAGAGAGATTGTGTGTTGATTTGTGTTTGTGTGAATGTATGTATATGTGAATGTCTCTATTTGTGTATGTATTTGTCTATATTTATGCATGTATGTGTGTATGTACTTATGTAACAAATTGAAAGTAAATCAAACTTACAACATGCTTGAGTAGGAACTTTCTTTATCATTGAGGAAAGGAATATCTTTTGAGAATTTCTATTTTGTATAGGTTCATGGTCACTTATGATGTCTCATGAAGATTCTTGAATCATCTAAAAGCTTATAAGACCTTATTCTTTAGATTCTTGTTAATACAATAATCTAGAGATACAAAAAATTCCATGGCAGTGGAATTTGGTGATGTTGGTAATCAATGAATTACCTAAGTCAACCTTTCTAGACTTGATCTCTACTTTTACTAGAATGTGGCTTAAGCAATCATCATCACAAAAACTAAAGCCCAGATGTTATTCGAATGCAAATCATTTGTAAGGAAGTCGTGGAAAGATCCAATGCATCTATATAGAGACTCAAAAATAATTTTACATAATGTGAGTGCAATATACAAACACCTTTGGTCTCCATTTTTCTCATCTTTCATTTCCTTGCATCATCATCTTTAATTTTTGTCGAATTGTAGAGGCTGGTTCTCTCCCCATAGTGATCCAATCTTTATGAATAAGCTTTCATTTGAAAGGTAATGGTGTCTTATTTGTGTATACAAGTTTTTCTAACTATTATCTCATTAGATCGAGAGAAATACAACTTTTATAATCTCAAAGTCTTTCTCTGCACATCACTAAAAAGTTAGATTACCACCAATTAAAATTAAGCTTATAATTAGCTCACTGATTGATGATAAATTCATCTCTTATGCATTTTAGCTACTCAACCCTATGTGTGACCTTCCTCTAAGAGAACGTCAATAAATCGCAATCAAACCAATATTATAAAGCATTTGAATTTGCATAAATCAACCCAAAATAGCGTCTCTTGATCTTGTCTATGAGAATGCTTTTCTCAATAGGTGGATCAATGAAGAGGTATCAGTTTCATAACTTTGATTATTCTTCTTATGTGTGCAGGCTCAAAAAGGCATTGTATGGATTAAAATAATCTCTTAAAGCTTGGAATTTCAGATTAGTAACCTATCTTCAAGATCAAGGTTTCAAGTCAAGCAATGTAGACCCTTCTTTGTTCATTAAAAATGTTTATTATGAACTCATCTATTTATGTGTATATCTAGGTGACACAATTATGACCAGTGATGACTTGAATGGAATAGAAAGGATCAAAAGACATATAGAGGAAGATTTCAAGATTAGTGATCTAGGAGAGCTCATATTTTTCTTACATATGCAGTTCATATATACACATCAAGGTATGTACTTGACTCAAAGGAGATACATTCTGGATCTACTCTTGAAATTCAAGATGGGGAATTATAAACCTACAATTAGACAATTGGAAATGAATCATAAACTTAGTGTTTATAAAGATGATTTGACTAAAGACATAAAGAGTAACAAATCTTGGTAGGTAGCTTGATCTATGTTGCACATACATGGGTAGAAATCTCATAGAGTGTAGGGGTGCTAAGCTAGTTCATGCACTCTCCTAGATAACCACATATGGATGCATCTAAGAGATTCCTCCACTATGTCATGGCACAACCAATGAAGGTATATACTATCCTTATTCATCAATTTTAGATCTAAAGCTACATTCAGATGTAGATTAGGGAGAATCTAAGGATGATAGGAGAAGTACGTCATGACTCTTAGCATTTTCATGTTCTAAGCTTGTGCCATGGATTTCCAAGCAGCAAACAATAGTTGCATTATCCTCAACTAAAGTAGAGTGTAGAGGATTGATCATAGCAACTCAAGAAGCTATATGGTTTAAGGAAATATATGCAAATTTGGGGCGTATGAGTTCTATACCTCACATATTTGGAGATAATATAAGTTGAATACACTTAGGAGCGAGTCCTATTTACCATGCATAAACCAAACATATAGAGTTTGATTATCATTTCATCAAGGAGAAGCTCATGGAAAAGGAAATTAATATTTCTTTTTTCCAACAAAGAAGCAGGTAGGAGATATGATGA
>CM035407.1:170423360-170475860 GCA_020310875.1 Ceratopteris richardii
GCTTAGAACATGTAACTGAATATCTTGAGTATATCTTATCATTTATATTTATGTATAAGTCATTAGAATATCTCTATGAATTTCGATCTTTGTATGTGGAATAACATCTTCTCAATTTTATTAATGAAATGGGTCCCAAGTGAATTATGAAATAGAAACGGAGAACCTCTACATGAATGCATTTGAAATTAGGTTGGTGATCAAGATTCTTTTGTTGTGCTAATAATACCATAACAGCTATAAAATATTGGATTTAGTTGTATGTCGGTAATGTTTGCTAATGGAGTATACGTATCAGTACAATTCTGGATGATGAACATCATTAGATTTTGAATTTTTTGCAATACAAACACATTCGTAACAATATGATGTTTTCGCAATGTAATGTACAGTCAATGTCATAGAGGGCATTGAAAACTAAAAAACAAAGTCTACCTTTGAATAAGGTTTACAGGAATATCGTTTTAGAGTTTTTTTTTCTTCTAATATGTGCCAAAGTAAAATGAAATATGAAAAGAAAAATATCTTACCTTTGAATAAAAGCGTACAATCAGTGTGTTCTTAAAGCCAGTGATATGAGATCCTTCCAAGTTTTCCGTTTCTATAGATAATCTTTTAAGTGTTATGAAGATAAATAGGACAGCGATAAGAACAGACAAATAAACCATGCGTTTCATATCTAAACATCAATGACTATTTAGATGGCATTATGTTCTAGAACTTATCGCTAATGCTATATCTAAATGATTCATCAAAGACATGTATTTATCGACAACATGAGAAATCTATTTGAGATCGTGTATATTTATAGCTGCTAATGTAGAAAAAAGAACTTTTTCTACCTCATAAAAAAGATGAAGGCTCGACAATTTTCAGCACTCAATGACTGTTCCAGCTTTCTGTCAAACCACATGAACGAAAAATTCACCATCGCTGTAGTCAGAGAAGATAAAAGAAAAGAGTCCGAGGAGATTAACAATATTCTTGCATATATTGTTAGAGATAGTGAATAAAGAGTATGAAGCGAGAATTCAGAATGATTGGATTCAGGAATCTAAATTTTCTCTACATCCTAAAGAAATTATTGATTATCAATCTCATAAAACTACAAGTGATGGTCTCTTAAGCTTAGTGAAAGATAACGATGAGAAATGGTGTGGATCAGAATTCTCATTATTGAAACTTTATAAAGAAGGAACTCAATATATGATAAAGGTTATCGTTGAACATATGAGCACAATGTTGAAACTCCAAAGTCTACGAGGCTCATTAATAAAGAGTACATATCCGACTGCGATGTGCTTGACAATCCAACGGAGAATTTTGATTAAGAAAAAATTGGGAAAGTTCTTGTGAGATAACCATTCCGTGTATGGTTTTGAGACAAGGGAATGTGGGAGATCCATTATGTGTATACTTTGAAAGCAAGGGAAAGATGTGCTCTTCATTAAGAGGACATGCTTTGGCCAAGAATGCACAAGCTTCGTGGAAGGAAGTATTAGTAGGAAGGACTCCCAAGTAGATCCTTGGACTTCAACAAAGGGAGAGATTGCATAAGAAACATGGATAGGAGACAATTCAACTATCTTGATAAAGTTCATCACATTGCCTAACATGGAAGAACGTTACAACTCCTTGGGTTTTTTTTTTAAATGGAGGTTCGACAAGCGCCTATTTCCCCAAGCTTTAACTTTGAAAGAGCAATTGTACAAGTGAATGGGCATAGTAGCTGTGGGACCCCCTGTATGCCACAAAGCAAAGGTAAGACAACATTACAACTAGTTTAGACTGGCCAAAACCATTACATGTTCAATCCGGAGATCAAACTTTGGACCTCCACCTCAAGAGATGAAGGACCAAGAGACAAAGGACTCAACATTACAACTGGTTTAGAATAGCCAACGCCATTGTCATTACATGTTCAGCCTAGGGATGAAACTTTGGACCTCCACCTCAAGAGACCCAAGGCTCAACCACTAAAATAATGGGACGTTGCAGCTCCTTGTTAAGAGAACACAAAATCCAATAGTAACTACAATTTGGACCAGGTCTTGACGGAACTTGATTTCTGCCCTTCACAATACGGACGATAACGAACTACACAGACTTTTGAGGAGACTTTCATGGATATATTTTAAGCTTCATCGGATGCCCAGATCAAGCGAGGATGGCATGCATTAAGCAGCTCTTTCTTATATTTCGTACAGAAAGGTGAATGATTTCCTGACGGAAGTAGAACTTTTACCTATTTCTTTCTTCAATTATAGTACAAAATGATCAGGCAGCTCTCCTCTTTCCAGCTTTGCAGAAATATTAAATTACTAGACAACAGACAAATTTACTTGAAAGACCTGATGCAAACAAGCATTGATCGAGAAAAAGGAAGCGAAAATACAAAATATATTAGTGTACGTAAAGACAGTTTCATTATGATAAAGATTGAATCTCTCCTAATCAGTTCATGCATGTTGAATAACTTTCTGATTAGTATTGAGATTAGTATATATTAGCATTGAGATTGAATCTCTTATATTGGTATTAAGATTGAATCTCTTCTAATCAGTTCATGCATGTTGGATAAATTTTTTATCATCTTTCATATATAACTTAATTCACGGTGGTATTGAAGTACAATGACACACAGTATAAGATCAATGTGGAAGACAGAATACTTCTTTCAGTGCCATAGAATGTTATATCTACTATATTCATAAAAGATTGTTCTGTGTTTGAGAGCTTACCATGGCGAAGATTTGAATCTTCTTCTACTACAGAGGTTACATATGCTCTTCGTATTCATTGCCGTATAAGTATAGAAATTCAATGTGAAATAAGCTCCTTCGCGCGCAGCTACCACTTTCCCTGTTCTGCATCGTCCAACAGAGTATGTATATTCCATGGCTCTTCCATTCTTCCAGCGGCTGGAAGTCGTTAATGGCGTACATTTGTTGTGTTACAGCATTGGCATCCGTCCTCTTCGCGGTTGGGGTAGCATGGATCAGACAAAAGAGCAGCATCATAGATACTTCCAGCACATTCCGAAGGGAGTAGCATACCTCATATGCGATGGACAAGATCCACTGCTAGTCGCTAGTTCGTGCTAGGGCGGAAAAGCGCTGAACAGGTCACGTCGCTAGTTGCATCCAAATATAGCTAAGTTAGACGTACCTATGCAGGATGACGATGATGATGACGATGACACTGTTGGTGGAGCTGCCTGAGAGTGAGGCATGGAGCTAGAATTTACGAGCGACGAGCTGCTTCCCATCAACGCCTTAGGGCGCTTGCGTTTCTTCTTCTCGTATGCAATACCTCGTGCCTTGGCCTGCAGTTCCCGCACCTCGCGAAGGTATAATCGGACGCTGCGTGCGCCGAAGGGGTTCGATTCGGGTTTGCCGCCGTTCTCTTCGAAAGCTGCCCGAAGACGGCCGATGAGAGCGTCCAAGCTTCCCCACGCTTGGCGAAGTGGGCAAGCGCAAGGCCCTGGAGGATGCGGAATACCGAAGTACGCACAAATTTGGGTATGCACTTTTGTTTTTCCGAACTGATCGAGATGTCTGAGGAATTGCAGTACATGATCTCCATTGCATCTCGCCAACGTTAGCGGAGGCCTGCAGTTCCTCAAATACTGTCCGAACGTGTTCCAATCCCGACGCTTCTGCGATTCGTACCGGCTAGGAGGCGCAGCAGGAGTTACGCTGCAGTCTCCCCCACGGCCATCATGAATCATCGCATCACCAAGCAAGATGCCTGAGCTTGACGATCGCGTTGTAACGGATGGTCTTGAGCTTTGGGCGCATGCAGGCACAGAGCAGGCGTACAAAGGCCCGTTTCCGCTGTTGTATAGGGCGCTGCTTACGGCTCCACCATGTATTCCGGATGCGACGCCGATAGGGTTCCTACACACAGAGTGAACGTTTCTGGGAGGCTGTGCAAGATGATCTCTCATGGCTTCATGAGCCGCGTATGCATGATCTGCAGGTAAGGTCGGCACTGCCGTCTGTAAGGGAAAATTACTTGCAAGAGATTGATGATGATGACGGTTAATATCGAACCCTTCACCAATAACTATTTTATGGTCATTGGAGCCATGGATATGGTGCTGGTGCTGCTGTACCAAAGCGCTAAGCAGATATTGATCATTATGGTCATTGCAGTTGGGGTGCCGCGGAGCAGAGAAGCCGCCTGGATGATTCATGCCGTCCATGGAGTTTAGGGCATGAAGATGTAACAGAATCCAGAGATTATAGGGACCCTCTGAAGAAGCTACAGCACAGGAGGGGCTTTGCACGAGGAGTCGTATTAAGACTCGGGAGTGGTTGCAGTCACGATTAGAACTCTTAATCTCGGTTTATTCCATCATTAACGCATAGTACTTGTTGGCCTGGCGCAAGGAAAGTGATCATGCGAGTACTAATGGCCCATGGGGCTTCGCGGGTTTTCAATAAGCAACAATAATTGTGAACAGGACAACAACAGAGAGAGTAAGAGAACTCTGCGTCGAAGAAATGCTCCCAGCTCTGATTAGACTTGCAAGGAATCGATGCCGCTGGTGCAGTATGTAGGCAGCGCAATTCTGGAACGCGAGGTTAGGGGCTTGGGAGGTTGCGTACGTGCAAGAGAGAGAGAGAGTAAGTGGGCGTGCGCGCAAGAGAGAGAGCGAGAGAGATAGACTGTGTGTGTAAAGTTCTGATGCAGGAGCAGGAGATCGATTGGATCGAAGGCAGCGACAGGGTGGGGTCGTCGTGGGGTCGGAGAGGACGGAAGCGGCAGAGACGCTCACAAAGGTGACACGGACAGAGACTATAAGCAAGGACGCTGGAGCAGAGGGAAAGGGATTGTACTGTTCACAAGCATTGCCATTTGGTAAATGTTCCCACCTATCACTAGAATTCAAATATCTCTCTCTTATAAAAAATCTCCTAAACATCAAAACAGCTTATAAAAGTCCATAAACCCTCAATGAGCTCCTGCCTTAGGCAAGCAAGAAATACCCATCTTTTGTCCCAAGCCGCTTGGTTGGGTGGTTGGGTCTTTCGCCTCTTGAGGCGGGGGTGAGGGTTCAACTCTCACCGGCAACACGTAAGGGACATGTTAACATGGAAACCTTGTATTGTGGCGGGTGTGCCACCGTTTATCTTGCTACACGGTAGATGTGACCGCAGTCTAACCCAACTATGTAAACCCCTGTTCTTGTAGGATAAAGGGGGTCCATGGGTACTATGCCCTTCCTTGTACAGTAGCAATTTCAAAGTTAAAGCCTGGAGGAGTAGGCCTCGGCTAAACCTCCATTTAAAAAAAGAAAAAAAAAGAAATACCCATCTTTTTTTGTTATTCAATACAGAGGGTGGGTTCAATAAAGGCATCAGGAAGGAAGTGGCTTCACTTGAAATATTAGTATAAGTTAGTCATGATACATGCATACATATAAGTATGAATATATTCTCATCACATCAGAGAAATATGTATGTATGCATGTATTTCAGTTCCCTCACCTTCATCCAACATACATGCATGCATGTATGTATGTATGAATGATCCGACACATGCAAAGAAACACCAAACGTTATGCAACACATGCAAAGAAACATCAAACATCACTTTTTCGGACATATGCAAGCACATCATTGATGATGCTTAATATACTTGTCGCCTTTCCTTTGCTATGTAAAAAGCAGAAAAAAAGAGGAAGTCTCATTGCTTACGTTACAGGAAATATGGAAAATAATCAAGCTAGTGAACCATTTTGTTACTTTATGAGATTGCTATCTCACTTCTCAATCTGAAAAAAAAAACGTTATAATAGATTGTTTGCATGAAATTCGAGGGATCTCGCACTCATCCTGATCTATTGACCGACTTCTTGTGCCATAACAAACTAACATTGTTCAATGATGTTTGATCACAAACAAAAATCTCAAATGTTGGTGCTTAGTAGCAAAATCCGAACGTGGATTTGAATCTTGTATTTTATGAAGTATCAAATTACCTTTTTCCAGCAGAACTGCTAAAATCTCTATTCTGTAATCAACATGAGTATTTTTATTGCGAGGTAATATCACCTTTATCAATAGTTGTATGTTCCAACATATCTTAAGAAGACGTGCTTATATTCTTTCGAATTTCGGATTTTATTCTTATCTTACTATTTGTGTCATCGATCCCTCTTTGTGTGCTCAACATCGATCTCAGTCAATTAGTATATGGCATAAAGAAATCGATCTCAGTCAATTAGTATATGGCATAAAGAAAGAAAGAAAAAAAGAAGCAAATAACAGGAAATGTGGAGAAAGAGAGCCAAAAACAGACAAATAACAGGAACTATGAGAGATAGAGTTGGTTATAAAGATTAAAATATGTCAACAGGTTTGAGAAGTTTAGGGGCAAATACAATAAATAATCCCAACAATAAAAAATTGTGCTATGGTGACCATTTTCTTTCACCTTTCTGGCACCCATCGGTTGCACAATCCCAGAGAAAGCATCAAAGTTATTGTCGAGGACACCATCACTAAATCTATCGATCAAATTTTGAATATTCCATTAGTTCTTTGATCTAAAGAGCCATTTTCATAATGTAGTGATATGCAAGCTGATTATTAGAATAGATCTGGGTTTCCTTTAATTATGCTCTGTGTTGAAAATAGTAAAAATGATAGCCTAGCACTAAACTCATTTTTTGGCATCTTCTAACCAAAGGGTGGAATTTTTGAAGTATTTCGATGGCAATGCACCATAGTGCACTCTCCTTGCTCCATGATGGTATCCTTGGAGTAGAAAACTGAGCTCCAAGCATCGCACATGCTACTCTACATAGATGCTACAGAATATGCAAAGAAACATAGTACACACGAAGCATCAGCAAAGACTTTTTAGGTGTTACAAAATGCGGTCGAACTTACAATCTATAACTGACCAAGCCACTGCATGTTTTATTAAAGAACATATACAAAAGTCTCTTGTGGCCATTTGTCCTTTCACATGGAAACTAATGGTAACATTGTCCCACTAAAGGCCAATATGGCCAAAGTAACTATGGGAGAAAAATGAGGAGTGATAAAGAACACCTGAGTGTAAGTATATAAACTATACCTTCCACTTGATGGGCATGTTACACACTATATAAGTGACGGTGTAAGATCATGAATCAAGTAACCCCCATCAAGTGACAACAATGTCAAAAGGTATCTTGTGGTAGAGCTTTAGTCAAAGCATGTGCAAATTTATCTTGAGTATGAACCTTCTCAAGAATAATGATCTCAATGGCTAAGCGATCTCCAATGGAGTGATACCTTACCTCAATGTGTTTAGTCTTTGCATGATAGACCGGATTTTTATCCAAAGCAATGGCACTCTGACTATCATTGAGCAATTGAGGTACATGTTAAGGTAGGCCCATATCACAAGCAAGATGAGAAAGCCACAACGCTTCCTTACATGCCTCACTTGTTGCAACATAATCTGCTTCTATGGTGGAAACAACTCTACATTCTTGAAGAAGAGATCTCCAAGAGATAGCACCACCAACGAAATGAAAAATGTACCCTGATGTAGACTTTTGATTGTCTACACAACCACCATTGTCAAAATCTGTGTAACCAATAATGGATGCTTTCCCTCTACCTAAGCATAGACACTTGTCCTTAGTGCCATTCAGATATCTCAAAATCATCTTGACTGCTTCCCAATGTTTCTTTGCTAGGATTAAACATATGTTTGCTCACAACTCCCACTCAACAAATCCAAGCAACATGCACAAGGTAGTCATCTTGACCATTGGAGAGAAGATTTCCTCGAAATCAACACCATGTTGTTGCTTAAAACCCTTTGCAACAAGTTGTTCTTTATACTTTGAAGAAGCAATATCTAATGTGAATTTGAGCTTATATACCCATTTACATGGTAAAGATTTCATGCCCTTTGTCAAAGGTACTATATCTCAAGTACCATTCTTATGAATAGAATCCAATTCGCTCTTCATGGAACACTCCCACTTGACATGGCCCATTGTCTACATAGCCTCTTTGTAGCAAGAAGGCTCACCAGCACCTATAAGCATAACAAAATCAAAACATGGAACATATCTATCAGGTGGATGTGAGACACGTGTAGAGCATCTCAATGACTGTTGAAAATGAAGATTTAGAGACTGATCCGATCGTTCATTCTCTTGACCATCCCTATGTGAAAAACTTTTATGCATGCTAATTGGAGGACTAGTATCCTCAAACACTGCTCTTCTCACTTCAACCTCTTTAATGGGTTGTTTATGCATCTTTAACTCACTGAAAATGAGATCACCATTTTTTATCACTAATCCTTTTTCAAGATCCCATAAGCAATATCCAAACTTTCCTTCTCGACCATATCCAAGAAAAATGCATTTCTTTGACTTATGGTCCAAACTTTTTCTAAGATTCATGGGTATCAACATATTCTTCACACCACAAAATTTCAAGATGATCATAATACGGTGGCTTCCTATCCATAAATCTTGTGCCACTTTTTGACCTTTGGTAGTACAAGGTGAAAGGTTAATCATGGGAGCTGCAATCAATACTACTTCTACCTAAAAGCCTTGTGAAAGGTTTGCATGATGTAGCATAGAAACTACTCTAAGCTGAATAGTTCTATTCATCCTTTTAGCTACACCATTTTGTACTTGGGTATAAGGAGTTGTAAACTCTCTATGAATTCCTCTAGACTGACGAAAAAGGCTGAATTGTGAGGTATACTCACCCCCATTATCAGAATGTAAAGCCTTAAGTTTAGTTCCCTTTTTAGTCTCAACTAAAGCAAGCCATTTTCTGAAAGTAGTGAATACCTCATCCTTTTCTTTGATAGGATATACCCAGAGTGTTCTAATAGCATCATCTATGAAAGTGACAAACTAAAGAGAACCACCTAATGACTTTGTGGACATCCCAGACACATCTATATGAATGAGATCTAAAGGCTCAATTGAAGAGTCAATGTGTTTCTTGTGCGCATTCCTACTTTGCTTTAATTTCCGTATTGACAAAGCTCACAAAATGAAAAATCAGAGAAAGATAACATAGGTAAGTAGCCAAAAAGATTTTCAATTCCACTATGTGATATATGGCCCAAATGACCATGCCAAATACAAGCCATAGGATATTCAATAAAAGCTAACAAGTGTTATTTCTATGGTATAGATAAAGGATAAGGTGAGCCAACTATTCTTCCTAATGCAATAACCATATTGCCCTTTGATATGCGAAAGGACTGAGCATAGAATACCACCTTGTAACCAAGGTCATCAAGTTGACCAATTAACATCAAACTCTATGATGACTGAGGTGCATGGCATACATTATGCATAGTAAATTTTTAACCATCAATGAACTACACAACCACATCTCCAATCTCCAAAACATCACACTGGTAAGGAAGTCTCATGGTACCAAAAGACTTTTCTCCACAATTAGAGAACCATTCTTTGTGTGGTATCACATGGAAAGAAGCACCAAATCTAACACCCACATGTGGAAAAAGAGAAACATCCATAAGAGCCTCAATTTGCATATTGCTATCAAGCATCAACACATCAGCATCATCAGAAATAGCATTAATTTCTTCAATCTTCATAGTCAAAGTAGATGCATGGTGTAGGTAGCCCTTTAACATGCCCATCAACATTCTATCCTTTACCTTTATAATTTTATTTAATGCATAACAATCTTTCTTCATGTGTTCTTTCTTATGACAATAATGACATTTGATATCCCTCTTCCTTGATTTACTTCTACTCTTATTTGGTTGACCATTATTTTTCTTGTTCTTCCTCCTCCCAAGTTGCTGATTCTTTTGTAGGTAAGAATCATGAACACTATATGCATCTCCACTCTAAGTGCCAACCATAGATTTTCTACGAATCTTCCCGCTCAAGAGTGCTCCACATATGTTATCATAGACTACTTTACCACTAGGTGCACTATTGCTAATAGCTATGCAAGACGTATCCCATGATGATGGAAAGGTGCATAACAACAAGACTCATTTCATTTTATTATCCATATCCTTTTTCGAAGCCTTCATTTAGGACAATATAGCATCAAATGCATTTAGATGAGCAGCAACACTATTTGTGTCCTTCATGCAAAGTTGATATAACTTTCAAATCAAATACTTTTTATTTGATGTCTTCTCATTTTCATATGTGTTGCATACCTTCTTCCAAATCTCCTCTACATGTTCATAGTCAAATATTGTAAAGTAAACATTATCTGCTAGGTGCAATCGAATGGTCGGCCTGGCCATTTCATCGAGCTCATCCCAATCATCTTCATCCATGCCTTTAGGTTTCATTGAGATTCCATTTACTAGATTCCATTGCCTCCCTTGGATTAGCACATCTTTAATTTAATTCTTCCATAGATCAAAGTTTGTGCCATCAAATTTTTGAATCTAAAAATGGTCTTTTCCTTGCAAGGTATAGATCCTCCTTGAAACACTAGCACTAGACCCTAATCCACGAGATGTGCCTAAGACCTCTGATGCCATGATCCTAGAGAATTGAATGGAATGATAATGGAGCTAGAGGAGTCCAAACACCACTAACGCTCAAAGAAGGATGTCCAAGTGTTAGAATTTGGGAGAGAATTCAAGAATCTTTCCAAAAAAATGAATTAATGAACAAGAATGACCAACAAAAAGGATTATGTGAGAATAAATGTGCTCGAGGAGTAAATCGACCACTATATAGTTGACAAAACCAAAAAATCTAGAAACATTTTGCGAGAGTATCCTCTGAAAAATGAGCATATGGCCAATGTTGAAATCTCATAAAAATATAAGTACTCACATGTTTACCTACATAGTGAATCATTGACTCCATTGCATATAATCAGTTACCCGAAAGAAGCCAACAAGGCTTATCGAGCACCTATGAACAACTATCATACATCTCCTATGGTGAGGCTGGGTAAGTCTTCCACCTACACATTTGAAGAGACCCCACCATTTGGGTGTCTCCCAGTTAAGAAAACCTCACCATGACCCTCTTTATCAAACGTAAAAGGCTTTATGCAAAAAACATAACTGCTATATCAATGATCACATGGATGTAGATAAGTAGTATCTATAGAAGTGTGCGTAGTGTGTATGTGCTCAATATATGCAGTAAAATGGCACTCAGAAGCTAATTTCACTACCTAAAGACTCGCCAACAACACCTACAAGTGTCTACAAACTCTGCTCTTTACGCTCAAAAACCTACATAAACTTGCGGTGGTTGATCCCACCACAACTAAAACCTTTCAAGAAACCTCTAGATTAACTAGTGTGTCTGAAAACATAGCCCAAAAAGGTTAATACTGTTAAAAATAAAGAAGTAAGCTCATATATATTTTTGCAAAAAGGATTTTCTTCAAGTAGAAGGAAAATACAAAAATGAAAAATAGAAGCATTTACTTCAGCAAGTAGTGGAGGCCAAAAGAGAATCATTCAAAAGAGAATCAAATCCAACTCAAACTCATCATGAGAGTTTTTGGTCACTTGGCTATAAAAGAGGCAAGGGAGGACACTCAAGCATAGAAGAAGAAGGCGTGGAATCCCCCTTGTAGCTACTTCATTTGTTTTGAGTCATTTCGTTCAGTTCACTCTCATAGAGTATGTCCAGCCACACACCTATTTCTGGGTAGTCTACTTATGAGAGTCATATCTCTCAACATATGTATCCAATTTTAGTGTTTAAACATTCGTTGGAAATCTTATCTTGATTACTTCCTCTGTCTAGAACACTTTTATGAAGTTATTTATGCTTTGTGAGTTATTCAGGTTTTAGTGAAGTCCAGTTTTCAACCTAACTGAGTGGACAGGTAGTTTGTTTTGAATCAAATAGTTGCCAACTCAAATCTACTCCAAATTGAGTGTTTGATATCTCATTTGAAAGCTCTAGGTGTCTAGTTGAGGTGACCAATGTTTCAAGTTCATTGCATGTTTCAATTGGTACCAGTTTTCATTTGAAAGTTCAGTTGTTGGCAAGAGTCTTGATCTTGAGAAGGTCTTCTACACTTTCCGCTGCGATTAGGAGAGGAATTCTCCTACAATTGGTATCAGAGCATTGGAGTTTGAAGATTCAAAGCATTGAATTGAATTGAAGCAAAGGAGAAGCTACAAATCAAGGGGGAACTTCGTGAAGTCAAGAAAGAGCGCCACAACATACTTGAGGTAAACTTCAATCTTGGAAGTTTTCAATGGCTGATTTAGGACAACAAGTTGAGAAGTTAGACAAAGATAATTTTCAATCTTGGAGGTATAGAATGATAAATTACCTTAAAGGTAAAGGTTTATGGAGTCTAGTTAGTGGAGACGATCCACAACTGGTGGACATTGAAGATCCCAACATTACTCCGGCACAAAGGAGACAATTTGCTGATTGGGAAGAGAGAAATCAAAGGGTGATGTTCCTCATCTCAAAAGTTATTTCTAACACTATGATTGGTCATGTGCAAAGCTTAGAAACAACCAAGGAAGTTTGGGAAGCATTGGAGAAGGTGTATGCTACCTCAACAAGGTCTCGAAGGATGTAACTCAAGAACGAGCTCAACAACATGAGGAAAAGCTCAAACCAAAGCATTAGTGAGTATACATTGAGGATCAAAGAGCTTCGAGATCAGCTAGCATCAATTGGATGCAAGATAGAAGAGGAAGACATCGTCCAAACATCCCTCAATGGCTTGAGAAGTGAAGAAAAGTGGAAGCCCCTCATCACAAACAACCTTTATAGAGATCCTCTACCAACATTCGACGAGATTATACCAAATCTTGTGGCTGAAGAGGTTGCTCAAAAAGGTGAAGGCAACAAAGGTAAGGACAGCCATAGTCAAATGTTATATGCAGGAAGAGGTAGAGGAAGGAACTCTAGAGGAGGCTCGAGAGGAAGAGGAAGAAGCTACAACAACACAAATTTCAGCCAACACAACTCGGAGGACAACAAGGACAACTCAAGTGAAAACACACATGGAAGAGGTCGAGGAAGAAATAGAGGAAGAGGTCGAGGTTCATACAATCCTCATAAAGGTATAACATGTTATCATTGTGGTAAACTAGGACATTATGCAAATGATTGTTGGCAAAAGAATGGAAGGCTGAATGGAGGCAACCAAAGGAGCCAAAATAACTATGCGAGTACATCAAGTGAAGGAGACAAGCAAACCATGCTTGCCATGAAGCATGACTACAAAAACTCGAGAAGTGATGACCAAAAATGGTTCATAGATTCAGGTTGCAGCAACCACATGACATGCCAAGGAGATTTGTTCACAAAGCTACAAGATCCAAGTGGAAAAGGATGTGTGGAGACCAGTGATGAAACTCAACACGCAATTGAGAATGTTGGAGATATCAAGCTTGGAGACAAGAAGGTATTGGCTGATGTTCTTCATGTTCCTACTATTGCAAAGAATTTGATTTCAGTAGGACAAATGGTAGAGAAAGGATATCATGTTATCTTCAATGAAAAAGGCTGGTTTATAAATAATCCAAAAGAAGGATTCAAGGTCATTGCTCAAGGAAGGAAAGAAGGAAGGATGTTCACTTTGGACATTCAACAACCGCATGGAAAGGTGATGTATATTCAGTTTGGAAACAAGAGGATTGCTGAAATCGATTTGTGGCACAAAAGGTTTGGACATATCAACATTCCCAAGCTCAAGGACATGAGCAACCATGAAGTGGTAAGAGGTCTTCCAAGATTCAATGATGCCGGACTACATGAGTTTTGTGAAGCATGCCAACTAGGAAAGCAAACTCGACAACCATTCAAGAAAAGCAACTATGTGGCAAGGAATGTCCTCGACTTGATACAAACGGATGTATGGGGACCATCACAACAACCATCAGTGACTCGTAATAGATATTTTGTCACTTTTATTGATGATCATTCAAGGAAAGTATGGATGTTTTTCATAAAACAAAAATCAGATGTGTTCTCCATGTTCAAGAGATTTAAAGCACAGGTAGAAAAGGAAACAAGACGCTACATAAAGACCTTGAGGTCCGATGGAGGAGGAGAATATTTCTCTAAAGCATTTTCAGATTTTCTTTATGAAAATGGCATCAAGAGACAATTTACATGTAGGTACACACCTCAAAAAAATGGAATAGCTTAAAGGAAAAATCGACATATCACAAAAGTTGCAAGATGCATGCTCAACGAGATGAAGATGCCACTAAACTATTGGGCTGAAGCAACTAGTATGGCCGTTTATTTGATGAACAAGTGCACAATGGCTAGAGTGCATAATCTAACTCCCGAGGAGGTTTATTCCGGTAAGAAGCCTGACCTTACACATCTCAAAGTTTTTGGATGTGTGTGTTAGTTTCACATCCCTCAAGAACTAAGGACAAAGATGGAGGCAAAGTCCAAAAAATGTATTTTTATTGGATATTCATCGGAGCAAAAGGGATATAGGTGCTACAATCCGGTGACAAAGGAGCTACGAGTCTCACAAGATGTGGTATTTGATGAGCTAAGACCATGGTTTGGAGACAAAGGGAAAGAGAAGATTCTTGAATAAGATTGCGAAGATGATGGAGGTGCTGTCCAAGAAGAATTTCAACAAACAAGCACTCAAATGTCAGGTCCAAAAGCTTCTACATCACTTGGAGAAAGCTCAACATGCAAGGGGAGGCTAAGGAGTCATTCGTCATCACCAACATCAGCTTATGAAAGATCTAAAGCTGAAAGTGCTGCCCAAAATAGTGATTCAAATGCAAGTGAAGAAGAGTATGAAGAGGTGATCACACAGAAGGTAAAGTTGAACCGGTTGAAGAAGCAATGTTCAAAAACAAATGAAAGGAGGTCTTCAAGAGCAAGGTATCCAATTGAAAGGCTGAGCTATGATAGTTTTATTGCAAAGCATTTTGCATATATGACACAGGTGGTCAAAGACAAAGAACCGGATGCATATGAAGAAGCATGTACACAAAAAGAATGGCAAGAAGCGATGCAGGAAGAGATGAAAGCTCTCAAGGACAATCACACATAGGAGCTAGTTCCAAAGGCTGAAGGTATGAAGATTGTTCCAAATAAATGGGTGTTTAAAATAAAGAGAAATGATGATGGTTCTCTAGCAAGGCATAAAGCTAAAAAGGATTCAAGCAAACTCACGGTATCGATTATGAAGAAACTTTCAGCCCGGTTGCAAAGATGGGAACAATTAGAACCTTGATTGCAGTGAGTGCAACAAGGAGATGGCCATTGTACCAACTTGACATAAAAAATGCTTTTCTCAATGGTGAACTTCAAGAAGAGGTATACATGAGTCAATCGATTGGATTTGAAGACAAAAAGCATCCAAATTTTGTTTGTAGATTGAAGAAAGCTTTGTATGGGCTGAAGCAAGCACCACGTGCTTGGAATCAAAGATTGGTCGAGTACCTCACAAGGTGTGGGTATAGTCCAAGTAATGCAGATCCCTCTCTCTACATGAAGAAAGAAGAAGGCAAGCAGGTATATATTTGCATATACGTTGATGATCTCATCGTAACAGGAAGTAATGTTACAAGAATACAAGAGATCAAAAGGAAACTTGGTAAGGAGTTTAAAATTTCAGATCTTGGTGAGCTGAAATACTTTTTAGGCATTGAGATAGTCTATGGGAAAGATGGCATTTACTTGATGCAAAGAAAGTAACTATTGGATGTTCTTTTCAGATTTGGAATGAGTGAATGCAAACCACTCACTCAACCTATGGACACAAATGTGAAGCTATGATCAAATGATGGAGAGAAGTTACATGATGTAACTACATACAAGAGTATTATAGGTTCATTGATCTATGCTACGATCACAAGATCAGATTTGTGTTATATTGTTGGAGTTCTTTCTCAATTTATGCAAGCTCCAACAAGTGAACATTTAAATTCACCCAAACGAGTGCTAAGATATGTGAAGCACACAGTCAATCATGCTCTGTTTTATGGATATGATGAAGAATTGCAGGTAAAAGGCTTTAGTGATGCTGATTGGGCTAGTTTGAAGGAAGACAGAAGATCCACTTCAGGTTATGTGTTCATGATAGTTAGCAAACCTATCACATGGAGCTCAAAGAAGCAACCTACTGTTGCACTATCATCTATAGAAGGTGAATATAGAGGTTTAGCCTTTGCGACTTGTGAAGCTATGTGGATTAAGAAGCTTTTGGCTGATCTTGATGTGCAGGTGGAGACCATTCCAATTTATGGTGACAACATGTCAAGCATTCACTTGAAAAACAATCCAATGTTTCATGCACGAAGCAAGCACATAGAAGTGCATTATCATTATGTTCGAGAAAAAGTTTTGAGCAAGGATGTGGATATAAAGTTTATTGGAACTAATGACCAGGTTGTTGACATGCTTACAAAGTCCCTCAATGCTTCTAAGCTAAAGAGGTTCAAGGACGACATCAACTTGTAGGATATGGCTGAAGGTGCAAGCTCACATGTGAGCTTGAGGGGAGTGTTAAAAATAAAGAAGTAAGCTCATATATATTTTTGCAAAAAGGATTTTCTTCAAGTAGAAGGAAAATACAAAAATGAAAAATAGAAGCATTTACTTCAGCAAGTAGTTGAGGCCAAAAGAGAATCATTCAAAAGAGAATGAAATCCAAAAGCTGAACTGTAAGAGGAGTGGCTGTCCAAAGTAGTGGAGAAATGATGGAGAAGAGCTCTCAAACTCATTATGAGAGTTTTTGGTCACTTGGCTATAAAAGAGGCAAGGGAGGACACTCAAGCATAGAGGAAGAAGGCGTGGAATCCCCCTTGTAACTATTTCATTTGTTTTGAGTCATTTCGTTCAGTTCACTCTCATAGAGTATGTCCAGCCGCACACCCATTTCTGGGTAGTCTACTTGTGAGAGTCATATCTCTCAACATATGTATCCAATTTTAGTGTTTAAACATTCGTTGGAGAGCTTATCTTGATTACTTTATCTGTTTAGAACACTTTAATGAAATTCTTTATGCTCTGTGAGTTATTCAGGTTTTAGTGAAGTCCAATTTTCAGCCTAACTGAGTGGACAGGTAGTCTGTTCTGAATCAAATAGTTGCCAACTCAAATCTACTCCAAATTGAGTGTTTGATATCTCATTTGAAAGCTCTAGGTGTCTATTGAGTGACCAAAGTTTCAAGTTCATTGCATGTTTCAGTTGGTACCAGTTTTCATTTGAAGGTTCAGCTATTGGGAAGAGTCTTGATCCTGAGAAGGTCTTCTACACTTTCCGCTGGGATTAGGAGAGGAATTCTCCAACAAATACTTGTTGTTGAAGAAGTACAAAGAAGTACTCCAAAATGTCTTGGACAAAAATCACCCCGGAATTGCTTCAAAAATAGGCTTTCAAAGCAAAGAATGAAGCTTTTAGGGCCCAAAACTTGTTGAAGATAATGTGAACCTTAGTCTTTCCTCTTCTTCAAGCACCACAAGGGTGAAGCTTAGTGGCAAGAGGTTGACATGGTTAAGGGAGATCGGGGGGGGGGGGGGGGATAGTACTAAGATGGGTGACCTGTAGGGAAGTATCGAGAACCTCCATCTTCTTTGATCCTTGATGTCCCACCCTCACGCGTAGCCAATGGTGCCAATGGTGACTTCAACAACTTGAATGACAAGGTATGCCAAATTCTATGCCATGGTCGCCGCCTTAGTGTTAAGCCTTGGACGAAGCCTTGCGTGGGTGGGTGGCTGGGTGCTCACTTTGGTCGCACAAAAGCAACATAGATTTCGCATCAAGAGGCTCTCATACCAGTGAACTATTTTGATGACGATGCACCATAGTGCACTCTCCTTCTCGAGAGCTCGAAATGATATCCTTGGACTAGAAAACCAAGCTCTAAGCATCACACATGGTACTCTGCACAGAGGTTGCAAAATACGAAGAGACACGGAGTACACATGGAACACGAACATAGGCTTCTTAGGTGTTACAAAATGTAGTCAAACTTACACTCTGTATTTTACTAGACCACTATATGTTTTATTAAAGAACATATACAAAAGTGTGCAGTGGCCATTTGGTCGTTCACATTGACGCTAACAGTAACATTGTTTAGATATACTTCATAGATAAATCATTCAAGTAAATGCAAAATTCTATATATATACATATGGAGATTAATGCATCTTACTTTAGGAGTAACATGGAAGAATAAGTATGAGAAAATTTTCACATCCACAACCGTGAATGCATCTAAATCGTAAAATTTATAGGTATACCAACAACAATTGATATAGCCTCAAACAACATAGTTATAACGATAACCATATCCATGAGGAGCATAAGCATTATTACCACATGCTATAGCCTAACCATGAACATGATTACAACCTTCAAAATTGTAACCAACCAGAACTCAAGTTTTATTCATCATGATAACTATTTCCATTCATCATAACCGTTTACCAAAATTCATTTGAATATTCAAAACATTCAAAATAAGAAGCCGAACTATGAAAAAAATTATCTCATGCAACATAACTATATTAATGTATAAAGGCATCATTATAACCATACCCAAAAGTTCATATCCATAAATGAGCCACAACTATTATTGAAACTTCGTATTCCTATCATAATCTTATCAATATCTCACAAAGAAGAAAAATAAGAAAACACATCCATGTAATTATATTTAGAGAAAAGGATCACAAAATCACGAATGTTAGAAAAAATAATTATATTACTTTAGGAACATATAAATAATAAAGAGAACTATGCAAGTATAGTGTATCAATATAAATAAAATATCTCTAACGAAAAACCTGTAAAAGTCCTACTTACAGTTAAATGCAATATAAACGCAATGATCAACTACAAGAAGCTTTATTTGAATGTAAAAAATATAATAAAATATTCTGTTTATTCACTCATTTGAAAAACTTATAGGTGATATCCAGTTTTGAAATTTTCAATCACATGAATTGCTTCTTTTCTTTACAGAAAATTGATCATTTCAGCTCATGGGCTATATCTATAAATGATTGATTCCACTAGTTGCACCTCTCTCTTATCTTATATCCATAGTGATAAGAATACGTTTGAATCCATAAAAAGAGTCACTTTGTTACATGTTGAATATCCTATTAGACTTTGAACCTTATTTGGAAAAACAAAGATGTCCACTACAATGGAAATTGGTAAAGTGAACAATGCGGCCAATAGATAAACATTGTAGTTAGGCATCTGATGAGGCATATGCATGGACCATGCAAGTTGCACTATTAATGCATTAAACATTGATGATTAATTAAAATAGTTAATGCTCAAAATGTTAAATTTATAGAGGTTTGCATGTTTACGGTAGCATAAGGATCTTTGGCACAATTGAAAGTCTTCAGGTCTAGTATTTCTTTCGCATGTGATTATGTTTTGGGAGACCTATGGGAAATAGAGAGATAAAAAAACGAAGGAAGATATGACTATGTCACTATAAGTTTATTTGTAGAAGTGCCAACCATTGTTTAATCCACCAATGGTAAAGGTTGCACACATCATGGTTATGAATAACCAGCATATATAAGTCTACAAAAGGATAAAGAAATTCTTTTTTTTGGAGAATTACGGAAGTTGATTTTGAAGGAGAGAGCTGATAACAAAGATACTTTATGCAAAAGATTAAAATCTTGGGTAAAATTATAAATCAAAGTTCTATTGAGTCACTAATATGAGAGATGTGAAGATTGATATTATGAAAGATTAAGACAAGGATTGGTCAACTATACTTGAATGGCCCCACGAGGAGAGCGTTGTTGTGTTTAATCATTCTAGCGAAAAAACATTAGGTTTGATGTAATGGAAACAAGACAGGATGCAAACATTTGGGACAACCACTATACGCGTTAAGGATGACATTCAATACACGAAATTGATGATTGGAGAGATGGAAAATGTATGCACAAGAGAATTACGGTTTTAAACAAAAAAAAAACACAGATTAGCACATCAAAAATCAAAATTGATTGATCTTTTTAGCACACCTTGCTTGTCTTAATCACGTCATTTGATGGGAATAAGCCTATAAAATAGGCGTGCAATCGTGAAAGAGATTTTTGGGCATTATTTTGATCGATCTTTTTAGCACACCTTGTTTGCCTTAATCACGTCATTTGATGGGAATAAGCCTGTAAATAGGCGTGCAATCGTGAAAGAGATATATGAAGATTGGAGGGAGTTAGATTGTTGAAAATCAATGGCCAACCTTGGGAGCCTATGGATCATTTGGATGGATCACACTTAGAGCAATGTGAACCAAGAATTCAATAAAAAAAACTCATATTCAAGTTTGAACTTTAAATCCCTATCATAAAAGTAAATAAGTACCTTTCACATTTAGGTGTGATAAAGCCTATAATAAAGGAAAAGTGTTTCCTATCATCTAGGGAATCTTCTCAACATCCACCATGTACTTCAAATTGAAATTATCCCACATGTGTAATCTTTAAAGGATTTTAATTAGCTAGAAGATGTTGTTAGGCCGGCAGTGTGATTATTTGTAAAATACATATAATTTTGTTGAACCATTTTGGTGAAGCATTGTATCTGCCAACCGTTGTAATCTTTCCCAAAGAGTTAATATGGTGAAATGTTGCATATTCATCTAGTCCGGCACGACGAATCGAGAGAGACCAATGGACACAAGAGGATAGAAGTGCTGATAGAATCCATCATATTCTTCGTTATTCCTATGTCATTGTTAGTTATTTGCATTGTTGTTATCAATTATTAAGTGCACAATTAAGTCTAATTACTGTAAGAGATTAAGCGTTGTGTTAGTTCAGCAGAGTGTGAAGTTATCTTTTAGAAGTTAATTTCAAGTTAAGATTGTTAGAGTTGTTGATCTGTTATAATTGAATACGGTAATGTGCATTGAATTATAATCATTGAGAGTAAAGTGGTGATAAAAGTGAAGTGATAACTAGTAAACGAATTAGTGGTAGTATTGGAATAGTGAAAAGGTTGAAGAATCTATGTCCTATGTGCTATATAAGATTAAAGTGGAAGGTTTGTGGAATATTGTGTTGGAATTATTATTTATGAAGACTGAACTAGAAAAGCTACAGTTTGCAGATTAAGTCTGTGAACTACTACCTAAGAACCCTTAGTTTAGTCATTGTGGATAATAGAAGGCAAACATTGGTGATCCTACTTGGGAGTGGCGACCAAAAAGTGTAGACAAGTAAGGCTAATGTATGCCAATCCTACACTGTGGCATCAAATATCCACAATACCATCAAGACAAAGTACTACTAAGAGTACCCCCATCAGTAGTAAATTTTGGTAAAAGTTCGGAAACAGAAAAACGATTGGATAGTGATAAAAAGGACCAAGAGATGATCATAAGCAAATTACCTGAAATAAAAGATGAATTAATATTTGAAGGAGACAACTACCTATGATTATAACACCCCTTGGATGCTAAGGACTTGTTAGCATACAAAGGTCAAAATCAAGAGGAATTATTTGATCGAGTTTAATTTTCAGCGTTAACCAAAACCAAGGCTAAAGAGCCCATTCTAATCGAAACGCATACCAAAGAGCCCATCCTTACAATGACTAGATAGAGTAACAGAGGGATGGCAGATAAAGTGCATAGAGGATATTACCTAATGAAAATTTTGTACACCAAGTTTGAGGGATTCCATAGATATGACCCAAACACACATGTCCAAGCCTTTAAAGTAAAATCTCAATGTAATTGAAATTATGGCTAACCTTATGACAGATAGCACAGATAAGGCTAGGATTTTCCAAATGACCCTGGTAAACCAAGCAGCAAATTGGCTTGCTAAATATGAGGTTAAACATTTTAATACTTATGAAGCAATCAAGGAATCTTTCCTCCTATGTTGTATTATTCATTATTTGACAATTCATTTATTCATGAATAATTACAAAATTTTGCACCAAGACCTTATTATTTGATCGAATTATTTAGTGCCACATCAGCTTATCTGGGCATGGCCAAATTATTTTTTGCATGGTAATTTGGCGCCTTTTGATCAAAAGCGCTTTCGATCCAAAATGTTTTCAATCGAAATAAATTCAGTCAAATACAATATTATAAAAGAACACACTTTGGATCATTTTCCATAAGAGTTACTTTGTTTTTTACGAATTTATAGTGTCATACAAAGAGCAAGATATAAGCTCTTGTTAGAAATATTAAGTATTTTAATATTAAGACTAAATAAAGGTATATTTTTTGTGTATTAAAAACTATTGTGATTTTTTGAATCAAAATTGATTCTTACTTCACAATAGTATATGTATGTGTGTCTATGATGTTGACTAAAATTGTATTGTGGTTGTTTGAGTCAATATTGATTCTTACTTCACAATAGTATGTGTATGTGAGTATGTGATACAAGCATTTCTCATTGATGCATTCTATTTCGATCTTGAATGATACAGATAGAAAATATTGTGAGTGAAAATCTAATGTGATTGTGCATGCACATGTGTATGTGTGTGTTTGATTGTGATAGGAAAACCAATGGATTGATTGGAAAAGGTTTTATCTTCTTTTTTATAATTCAAGGTCTGAGAAGGTGTTAATAAGTGAACTAGAACTTTATAGGTCTCTAGATGTGCATACGATATGTGTAAGTGTATGTGCATATGATTGAGAATTTGAATCTATTGCGATTGTCTAACTCAACATTGATTCTTACTTCATATTCGTATGTGTAAATGTATTTGTGCATATGATTGAGAATTAAACCATTGTGATTATTTGAATTGACTTTTACTCCACAATAGTATGTGTAAATGTGTGTGTGTATGATTGAGATTTAAAGTCTATTGTAATTATTTGACTCAACATTGATTCTTATTTCACACTAGTATGTGTAATTGTATGTGGGTGTATGACTGACAATTAAAGTGTATTCTGATCGATTGAGTCAACATTGATTCTTATTTCACAATAGTATGTGTGTGTATAGACTATGATTGAAAATTAAAATCCATTGTAAATGTTTGACTCAACATTGATTCTTACTTCACTATAATATGTTTAATTATATGTATGTGTGATTGAGAATTAAAATGTATTATGATTTTTGGACTCAACATTGATTCTTACTTCACAATACTATGTGTGTGTATGATTGAGAAGTTTAATAGATAGAAAATGTAAATACTTAAGTTAATAGATTTAAAACTTTAAGAGAGATTTAGAGTACTTTATATATATTTTAAGATACATGTTAGTGAAATGTATATCTTATTTGATATTGATTTATTTTGTCATTTTGTAGATATAAAGTCTTCTTAAAGCAAGCACTATGGTAAAAGGAAAAGAATGGTCATATGTGATTATTCATCAAAAAGGGTAAAACAGTCTCCACAATACAATGCAAAGGTTGTGGACATCATTATGTAGGAAATGAAACTCGAATAAAAGAGCATCTTTTTAGTACAGGTAATAATGTGGTGGGATGCTCTAATTTAGACATTGTTATATGCGTACATTTTTGCAAGTTATGATAATAAATATAAATCTCAAGGTATCACATCAACCATATTCAAAAGCATGGGTGGTTCATAGCACTTTTGAATTAGTCCTAGTGTAGATCAAGAACCAGTAGATGCATCAATGACAACAAAGGATCCTCATGATACTTCTACTATAGTATCTCAAACTATTTTTTAGAATAATCAAGATACATGTACTAAATTTTCTCTAGCTACATCAAAAAAGAGTGAACCCGGTGAATGTAGTAAAAACAATGGATCTAATAATGTGTCACCATGGTTTGTCCATACTAAATCATAGAATACATTACCTATAGCTTTTGAAAAGCAAGATTGTCTCGAGATTCATATTAAATGGACTCAAGCATTTTTAGCATGTGGGATTCCTTTCAATGTTATTCGTAATCCTATTTTCAAAGATGCTTTCATGTCAACTACATGGAAAGCATTCACCATGCTAGATTACAATAAAATGCGAACAGATTATGTAGATAAACTGAGAAATTGTAGTGAAGCTATTTTAAAGGGAAGAGTACTTGATTAGGTACCCATGTATGGATGTACAATAGCATTGAATGGATGGACAAGTTGTCAAAAGAAGCCATTGATTAATGTCATGGTTATATGTCCAAAAGGAAGCATGTTTTTGAAAGTTGTTCATACTTCTCTTAAAGATAAAAGCTCCACTTTTCTTGTAAAGATATATGAACATGCTATATCACACATGGTGATGGGGGAAGTATCTCAACCCCTAAGCAACGACGAAGCGTGAATGACCTCCACAGGTATCCTTCTTTGACCTCTGCACACCAAAAATGCTCTTACTCAGAGCTTATGCAGAGAACTCCAGTGAGCTTTTGTAGACCTGTAGTAGACACCAAGGGCTTTCCAACAAATCAAATTTCACTTCAAATGGATGCTTACACAAAGAGAAACAATGTCTACAACATGAGCTAGTTGAATGCTCACAACTGCTAGTCAAGCAGAGACCTCACTTCACTCCAGCAAGCTTTTTCTCAGAGATTATACAGAGAATGAATCTCAAACTTGGATCAACTTTAGGGCACTCTACTAGCTACCCAATGACACAAAAATCATAGCAAATGGATAAATAGAGAAGGAGAACCAGCCCTTACAACAGAGAGCAAAATATTTCAAATAGAGCCTACACATAGAGAGAGATATCAATCACACAACTTCACTAAAATGAATGTTGCTCCCATACTACTTAGACAATTCTCCAGAGAATTTATGAGCATAAAATAGACTCTAATAGCTATCCAACTAGACAAGAATTACATCAAATGGATACAATATGAGGGAAAACCAATGCTAACAACTAAGGGGTAGAGAGTTGCAACACTGCCTGCGCACACACATAGATATGCCTACTAAAAGAAAACAAACAAGAAAGCAAGGGGCTAGCTTAAGAAAGGGGCTAGCTTAAGCAAGGGGCTTGCTTATCAGAACTCCACCACTTAGTGCTCACTTTACATGAGCTAAAACTCCAAGAAGATGGCCCAAAAGAAGTCGGGATACATGCTCCCTTTATAGTTAGAAGTGTGCCCCTAAAATCTAGGAACTACCTTTCCAAATCAGCCTCCTAACTTGGAGGACTTAGTTGAGATGACTTCGGGAGTGGTTGAGTGACTTTTCTTGATGGAATCTCAAGGCTTTTGGCTTCCTTTGATTGCTCCACATGTCCATAAAAGATTCCCCACGAATTTGTAGCTTGAAGCTTGACTTTTAACACTCCCCCTCAAGCTTCAATTCTTCGTCCTCATCCAAGCTCCTTCATGTTGATGGATTGCTTGAATTTTGAAATCTTCATCCCATCCAAAGCGTTTGTAGACATGTCTGCAACTTGGTCCTTGGTACCAATATGATGTACTGAAACTTCCTTGGATATCACCTTTTCCCTTATGAAGTGATAGTGCACTTCAATATGCTTGGTTCTAGCATGATAGACAGGATTCGATGCTAGATGAATGCTACTCATGTTGTCACAAAAAATTGGATATGTGTCAACCTGCAAATTAAGCTCCATAAATAACTTCTTAATCCACATTAGCTCACATGTGACTTGAGCCAAAGCTCTATACTCAGCCTCGGTGGAAGATAATGCCACAGTGGGTTGCTTCTTTGAAATCCATGAGATGATCTTGCTACCTAGCATGACTAGGTAACCACTTGTACTTCTTTTATCCTCCTTGGAACCGGCCTAATCCGCATCAGAATAAGCTTTGACCTGCATATCATCATCAAATGAATAGAACAATCCTTCATTTATAGTGGCCTTGAGATATCGTAACATTCTTCTTGTAGCTTGCAAGTGTGTAGTCCTTGGACTATGCATAAATTGTGATAACACTCCAACTCCATATGCTATGTCAGGCCTAGTTATTGTGGCATAATTGAAAGAGACTACAATAGATTGATACAAAGTTACATCCTCTAATGGCTCTCCATCAATGGAGCTTAGCTTTACATTGACTTCCATGGGATTTGAAATAGTCTTGCAATGTAGCATCCCAAACCTCTCAAGTAGGTCTAGAATATACTTCCTTTGTATGAGCATAATACCTTCTTCTTTGTATACAACTTCAACGCCAAGAAAATACCTAAGATCTCCAAGATCAGATATCCTAAACTCCTTTCCAAGTTTTTCCTTGATCTCCTCAATGCCCTTTGTATCATTACCTGTAATGATAAGATCATCTACATACACGCACATGTAGACTACAAGTTCTCCTCTTTGTTTGATGAAGAGAGATGGATCCTCCTTGCATTGATTGTAACCACATTTGATCAAATAGTCCACCAATCTTTGGTTCCAAGCCCTTGGAGCTTGCTTTAGGCCATAAAGTGCCTTCTTCAACCTACAAACATGATGTGGAAACTCTTTATGAACAAAACCTAGTGGTTGCTCCATGTATAACTCGTCTTCCAAGTCTCCATTGAGAAAGGCATTCTTAATATCCAATTGGAAAAGCTTCCATCCTTTCCTAGCAGCCATTGCAATGAGTGTCCTAATGGTGCTCATCTTTGCCACGGGGCTGAATGTCTCTTCAAAGTCCACTGCATAGGTTTGTTCTTGGAGGACTTAGTTGAGATGACTTGGGGAGTGGTTGAGTGACTTTTCTTGATGGAATCTCGTGGCTTTTGGCTTCCCTTGATTGCTCCACATGTCCATAAAAGATTCCCCACGAATTTGCAGCTTGAAGCTTGACTTTTAACACATGGGTGGTCCGAAGAATGTGACTGCGATAGTGATTGATAATGCATTTAATTTTTGAAGTGCTAGAAGTGCAATTCAAAACATGTATGAAGGCATTCATTGGGTTCCATGCATAGCTCATATATTAAATCTCTTATTGAAAAATATAGGTGGATTATCTTTCATTAAAAAAATCTCATTAGATGCAAATCATGTGATCAAATTTATTCAAGAGCGTCAATTTTCATATTCACTCTTTTGTACAAAATCTCCCAATAAAGCACTTCATATCTTTTGTGTTATACGATTTGCAATTGCCTATATTGTGCTCAATGGATTATTGGAAGTCAAGCCAACCCTTGTAGAAATGATTGTTGATCAAAGATGGATCCTTCTTATCGAGTTGTGGCTTCGAAGTGTACATCTCTAATGGAGTCACAAAAGTTTTGGCGTAATCTTGAAAAAATCATCAGTATCATGAAACCTTTTGTAGAACTTTTATGAATTGTTGATACTGATACGTTTGTGATAGGAAAAATTTATTGGATTATGTCAAAATCTATTCAAAATGTTAAAGACTTTAATCCATTTTCATTACAAGAGAAAACATAAATTGTATCATAAGCAGAGAAAAGGTGGATGCAAATCCCTAGTCATTTACATGGAACAACATTTTTTTTGGATCCAACATTTCAATTCAATGGTCAAGTGTCAAACAAAGAAGTCATGGAAAATTTCAAAACCACATGTAAGTTATTACTTCCATGTACATATGGTCAAGATGCATTCCACCAAAGAGTAGCTTATGTAAATCGAGAAGGATGTTTTGGAGTCTATGGGACATTGAAGCCATTCAAATGCATCCACCTTCTATATGGTGGAAAGAGCATGGATGTAAATCAGTGGAGTTGCAACATATAGCTATGAGAGTGCTTTTAATAACAACTTCAAGTGGTAGTTGTGAACATAATTGGAGTGCATATGATTTTCTTCATTCAAAACAAAGAAATCTCTTAAGTGTATCACGTGCCAATGATTTGGTATATGTGTTTTGTAATATGCATTTGTTACATGCTCCAACCAAGATATCTTCTATAGCAGCACAACTAAATTTTGGAGAATTTCAAACTCATGAAATTTTAACAAATGATTCATAAAATGATCATGATTTAGATGTAGATCACAATGATGGTTCATACAACTTTGATTATATTTAATTGCAAAATTGATCGCTTTATAATATATTGATGTCTTTGATTACAAAAAGAAACTTGTTTATTCAATGTTTTGTTGATCAAATAACTCATCCATTGTGAACCGATCAAAAGATGATGATGCGTATGAGAGTCTTTCATATTTTCTCTCATATGCATCCATAGATATTTATAAATTTTTTACTTGATTCTCTAGATCATCAATCCTCTTTTGTTGATCATCAATCGTTCTTTGTAATCTTGCAATTGTCAAACCTTCATTGTATAATTTTTCTCCATATGAGGATAACATGGATTCTTATGTTCTTCAGTTAGCAAAATGTAGGGTTGCTTATGAGGAAGAGGGCCTTCATTTCCTTGATTAAGAATTTCTACCCCATTTTGAGGATGACCCAAACCTATAGCTGCATTCTTCGGGTGATCATCCCCATCAACATGTCAATGAAGAATATCTTGTAGAAAAACATTTGGAATGAAATAAAGTGCTATTTTATTATTATTTGGTAATGATCTCTCAAGTTGCACAAAGCATTGAAGTAGACTTTCTGCTAATCCTTTATGTTGTAAGTTTGAAAGCTTTAAGGGTGTTGTTTCTTTTGCCCTTTCTCTAAACCAAAAGAGAACATCACGAATAAAATGATTTGGAAATAGCTTTTTGACTTCTTTCATTGATAATGGTTCTCCTTCTAATCCTTTTGGCGTCAAATCTTGATGGAATAAAAATGCTTATCCTGATTATGCAAATTGAGCATTTTGCTCAGACAAAATCCTTTGAGATTAAGCATGATCAAGATGATTATTCACATCTCGAATTCTTGCCATGTTTGACTTTAAAATCTCCAAAACAAAAACACTAATTTTTACCTTAGGAGAATTCACATAACTCAAATGATAGCACTTCATTTAATCCACATAGTTCAAATGAATCCACATAATTCCAAAGATAGCACTTCACTCAAATGAATCCACATATTACAAATGAATCCAATTTGTTTCATCCATAGAATTCAAAAGATAGCACTTCATTCAAATGAATACACATATTACAAATGAATCCACTTCATTTCATCCACAAAATTCAAAAGATAGCACTTCATTTATATGAATCCACATCATTTAATCCACATATTACAAATGAATCCACTTCATTTCATCCACATAGTTCAAAAGATAGCAGTTTATTTAAATGAATCCACATCTTTTAATCCGCATATTACAAATGAGTCCACTTCATTTCAACCATATGATTCCAAAGATAGCACTTCATTCAAATGAATCCACTTAACTCAAATGATACCACTTCATGTAATCCACATAATTCCAATGAATCCGCAACATTAACTCCACTTAATGCAAGTGAATCTATATCATTTAATCCACATATTTGAATTGAATACATATCATTTTCAATATGGTCTTAATGCATTTGTCATGGATATCTTTGAACTATATAGACTAAGATTCGAGAATACTCTAAGTAGTTCATGTGCCTCTACTCTTTTTTATACATCTCTGTCAGAAGCTAGTTCTAAAGCATATTTGAACTTGTAAATCCCATTTCTATCAATAGGATGTCTAGTCATGTCCGGTCTCACTCGCTTTCCTCTCTTCATTGTCTGATGATGTAAATTCACAAATTTGATTGTGTCAATGAATCCAAGCATTGTGGTGCTATCCATTGCCGTGACACTACTACTTTGATGATCTGTTCAAAGATACAAGTAAGTTCTTTGGACATTTGCTCATCCAATACATGTGCTCCACTTCACACACTGCCAAATTTATCTTCAATGTTGATATATGCTATTCTAGATAATTGATCAATGCAATCTTTGTAATTAGATATGTTGATGGCTAGAGTTATTTGATCTTCTCTCATTCTATACATGTAGTAGCATACAGAATCTTCCAAAAATTTGCACTCATGCTTATTTATTTTACCTGCCATATGTGCAAAATAGAAAATAGACTATCAAACTATCAGAATTGATATTAGAACTTTTAACACAAATCTAAGTGATAAAAACAGTAATGAGAAATAATTTTCATAAATAAAATGGTACTTACTCTAATACATTTAAGTACACATATACATAGATACATTAGTAAGTATATGGATAGATAAATCAATAGTATGTGTAGACAAATGATAGAAAAATGGAGAGTTAGCTAGATAAGTAGATTTATAATTAAATAGAAAGTTTGGTTATAATCTTGAAGTGAATCTATGTAGCTATTAAGAATGTAAGAGTCAAAGAATCAGACACTCATAATAGTTCATATAGAGTCATTATACTATGTATGAGTCTTTTCACATGATTGTATATAACTATTGTGATAGTAAGAGTCAAAGAGTTAGATAATTACAATAGTCTCTATACGCCTTGTGACCTACACTAAATATGCTCATTGGAATCTAAGTGACTATTGTGAGAGTAAAATTCAAAGAATGAGATAATCACAATAGTCCCTATGCACTCCCTATACTATTGAGAGAGTAGGACTCAAGGTGGCGATTCAAACAATCTCAATAGATCTATTGCTGAGTCCTATACTACTGTGAGAGTAAGAGTCAAAGTAGCGAGTCAGACAATCACACTAGTTTATTTTTACATTTTATTCATCAATGAGTCCAAGTAAGCAACGGTTTCACGAGTCAAATATGTATACAATTGATGATTTAAAAGCATAAAACTAATTATATTAATACAAATCAGGCATATGTAAGAGATGTATATGTGAATCATACAACATACATGATACAATGAGCAAAACAATAAAATAAATTATAAATAAAAATGAAATCAATACCTGAGTGATATAGTGAAGAAAGGTCTTTATGAAAGAAATTAATGGTAGGATTAGAGCTCTATAGACTAGCAAACAAGCACGTGCACAATGACGTTTCTGATTGCATGTATTATATAGTTTTGTTTTAAGAGCTGGTTTTTTATCAAAAGTGCTTTTGATCAAATAAATGTTCGATCAAAAGCATTTTTGATCAAAAGATTAGCGACAACCATTTTTTTGGTGTTTATTTAGATAACCACAAATAAAACAAACATATTCGGTAATTTTTAATTATTCATTGAATAAATGCAACTTAGCTTCCCTCCAAAGATTTCCCTCGAAGAAAAATGCAACCCAAATTGTTGGCTGAAGATGTGATCAAGCCCTAGAGCTAGAAAACAAGGTGGGAGGCTTCACTAAAGACCTAGAATGGATTGTAGTCATAAAGGATAAAGGTAACAATGCATTTAAGCAAAGATTTTGTGTAAAATGCAAGAAATTGGGACACATCACAGTAAAGTATGGTTTAAATCAAACACTACACAATCTGCAACATGGATACCCATGATACCACATAGTGTGTGTATAACGCAAAGGCAGAGAACTAGGTCATGGTGAATGCTGCTCTCACTAGATTTGTACCTCACAACCCTTATGTACCACCATATTTGAGGAGTATCAGATATCCTCGATATGATTGAACAAACTCCCAATAGGGATATACCACAACCACCATAGACACAACCAAGAACAGCAAATTATGTACTAAGAGGATTAACAAGGTGCTATTTTTGTGGAGAGTTAGGGCATATCCATAGAAATTTCAAATAAGTGCAAGAGTATGGCAAACATAGGAAAGAGAGAGCAATACCTATGACCAACCTAGTCATTATTATAGAACCAGATACTCAGGTAGTGGCTATATACACACATTTCAATTGACTTTGCAATTGAATGATGAAGTGTATGAACTAGGGTTTAAAGAATAGAAAATAATGATGAATACAACACATACTTGGGCAGCCAAAGAGCCAACGATATTTCCTACATGCAAAACAATTACTCGGATTCAATAAGCATCAATGTTGTAGAGTGAAACCGAGCCTAAAGTATCAAAGAATGTTGCAAAGGGTTCTCAAAATACAAAAGTGAAAGATTTATTGTCAGTATTCAAATCTTCTCCTATCACATTGCAACTTGGGCAATTGTTGGCTTTGGTTCCAAAGGTTCGCGAGCAATTTGAGCAGCATCTAGGTATGTCATCTGAACAAAAATACCCTTGCGTGGTTACTATGCAAAAAACTACAAAGATCATAGATCATGCGGTTCCTCTTATAAAAATATGGTATAAGAACTATTGTATTAGCAGAGTGTTGATTGATGGTGGATCCAGTGTGAATCTAGTTTCTTTGGAACTTTTTTAGAAATTTGAATGGATTAATTTTGAGCCAACGCAATTTTTTATATGAATGGTAGATCAATCATGTCTTCATCATGTGCGATTAGTGAGGGACATCCCTATTACGCTGCAAGGAGCAATCTTTTCCATGACTTTTGTAGTCTAAGATATCCCTAATAACACATACGATTACAATCTCCTCTTTGGTAGACCATGGCTTAAAGAAGCCAAGGTTCTTTAGGATTGGTCCAAAAAGGGACTCATTAGTAAATACAAACATCACGAGTATACATTACCTTTAGACACCATGGTCTAGATCAAAGTACATTAACTCACACATATTGTAGAATCGTTAGACATGATGGATGGGCCAATTCATGACAAAGAGGATGAATTATTGCAAGAAAACTTTCACTTACTATCTTTAGGAGTCGTGGACTTACAACCACTATTAGATTGGTGGACCCCTATAGCCTGCATGATGATGCGTGTTGTCATTGGCATTCATACACTAGACTAGACAATTGCTAGACTGAATTCCATTGATGAGACTATTCTTGATTGGCTAGAATCCAAAGATAGGCAATATCAATATTACATTAGTGAAGACCAATTGATAATGTGTAACTTGGGTAATAAAGACAATCCAAAACTAGTCAAAATTAGCTCCAAACGCATCAAAAAAGAAAGAAATAATTTGCTTCACCTTCTCAAGGAATTTCAGGATGTCTTCACCTAGGATTACTAGGCCATGAAGGGTATTGACCCTTTGATTTACCAGTATCAGGTAGTGTTGCAGCCATATGCTAAACCAATTTGGCAGCTTAGTTACCATATGAAGCCACACTATGCACAATTAGTTAAAGAAGAAATTGATCATCTATTTAAGTTTGGGTTTATTATCCCAATGAGATATGCTGACTTGATATCATCTATTGTTATGGTTCCCAATAAGAACAAACGGCTTCATATATGCATGGACTACTAGAAACTCAATAAGGCCAATGTACCCCATGTTTTCCCTCTTACGTTCCTTGACAAATGCTTGATGATGTGGCTACATGAGAAGTTTTTTCATTTCTTGATAGATACAATAGATACAAGTAGGTTCACATGGACACTCTAGATATACCAAAGATAGCTTTTATCACTTCATGGGATGAGAGTGTTTCTAGATGATTTTTTGATTTCTGGTTAGAAAGTGAAACACTTGATTGAGTTATGGTTATGCTTTCTTAAGTGTCGCAAATAAAGGCTCTACTTGAATCTAGAAAAGTCTATCTTTTTTGTTTAGTGTGGGAAACTCTTCGGTCATATCACTTCACCCAAGGGCATCTAGGTTGACCTCAAAAAAGTTAAAGTAGTTTAAGAGGCTCTTGCCTCAAGGAATGCTAAGGAAGTCCTCCATTTTTTAGGAAAAATTTGGTGGCATGGTCATCAGCTACGATGGCTCGCACATCTCACTATGCCCTTGAACAAGCTAATTAACCTAACTCCAAAAGTCTATTACCAATCATAGGACAACGAGCTTGCTTTTGACCGATTGAAGACCTTCCTTACTCAGGCCCCTATTCTGCAAGCACCCAACTAGGAACTCCATTTTCACATTTTCATTGATGCTTCAGATATAATAATTGGTAGTGTCCTCACTCAAGTTATGGATAAGTGGTATAGACCAATTTAATACTCTAGTAGATGACTTGCTACTATAGAAAGAACATTCAGTGATGGAAAGGGAGTGTCTTGGATTGATCTACTCTATTAAAAAGTATCATCATTATTTATTAGGCCATAAATTCACTTTCCATGTGGATCATGTTGCTATTGTCTATCTTGTTGAGAATGATGCAGGCACTCATAGATTGGCCTGATGGTTCCTCCAGTTGCAAGAATTCAATTTCAACATTGTCCATCAATTTTGACATTGTCCACCATGCTTTGGTTGGCTTTTTTTGTAACTGATATAAACCCTCTGGCTATTTATATGGCCTAACCCACTAGTGCTGCAACATCGTGGATTTTTGCTACCACATATTATGATACTATTTACTCCTTCCTAAAGACCGGACTCTTCTCGTACTCTTTATCTCATCTCGAACGTTGAAAGTTAGCTACTTATAGTAAAGAATTTACCATTATAATCAATCAACTATATTATTATGATCTCTCTACAGCCTCGCTCTGCTCCAATCACATGCATGAGGTGCTTACATTCCTTGCTTCTGCTCATTCTAACCTCACTGGTGGACACTTCTTAGTTGATCTAACTTTGCAAAAAGTACTAAAGAGTGGGTTGTGGTGGCCCACTATGATTAAAGATATTCTACAGTATGTGTGAATTTGTGATCCTTGTCAAAGAACTCGTTAGCTTTTTTAGGCTAGATATTTTCCCCTTTAGCTTGTAATGCCTCTTGAACCATTTCAAAAATGGGGATTATACTTTGTTAGATGTATTTCCCCCTAGTACTTTCCACTCATAACCAGTATATCTTGACCTACACTGACTTTTTGACCCGATGGGCTAAAGCTTGGGCCTTAATGAATGCTACAATGGTTTCAGTAGCTCAATGTCTCATCAAGGAAGTCTTTCCACATTTAGATTTACCCCTGGAGCTTGTTTTAGATCACATTACACATTTCTTCAATGATTTAGTCAAAGCTTTGACAAAGGAATTTAATATTGTTCAAAAATTTAGTACGCATTATTATTCGTGAGCAGATGTGTTAGATGAGAGTACTAATAAAACTATACTCACTATGCTTTGGAAATTAATTCAATTTTCTCCTGAGCATTAGGATGAGCTGCTTCCTTTAGTCGTGTGGGCTTAATGTACTACGTACAAAGTAGCTATGAGCTTCATACATTTAAAATTGGCATTTGGAATGGAAGCTATAGCACCCATGGAAATAGTGGTTCCCAATCTTTGCATTGCCATCTAGAACAAAATCTTACCATGAGAGTTGATTTATAATAGACCTGATGCCCTCTGTTCTTTGGATGAATCCCATTGTGGGAGACTTTTTACTCATGCAGGAGATATAGATCGGCCAAGGTAATACTCACAATCGTTTTCTCAAGACTCCGGTGTTTCAAGTTGGACAATTAGTTTTATTTTACAATTATAAAGTTGAATAGAAGGCTAGAAAATTGAAAGTTATACAGTTTGGCCCCTACTGAATTGCAGCGTAGCTCGATTCGGCTACATTTTTGTTGACAACTTTGATCAAAGAAGTATTATGTAACCCCTTTAATGGATCTAAGTAATGACCTTTTCACACTCCATTCAAGGAATCATGATGCGAGTGGCTCTTTATCGATGCACACCCTCCACATACCACTTTCATGCACTTCTCCCTGTAGTTCTCGTTGGTTGATGGTATTTTATTATCTATTGTCATTTCCATGATGGTCGTTGTATGTAATAATGTCATCTTTGTTCCATCCATCTCTATTTATTTCTCATTCTCTTACTTATCTCCTTTACAATGTGAATTGTGTGAGTGTTTTATGTGTTTTGTGTATCCTCTACACTCATGCTTCTTTGTCTTTGGTCTGCAAACTTGCGACCATGGAGCCCTTGCCTCATTTTTCTAGGTTCGACAATGCATTGGCTCCCAACCTAGAAGAGAACTTTCAAGTACAAGGCTTGTTGCAGTTTGCATAGCTGCCATGGCACTCATTGTAGGCTCACCCCTTATCCATGACCATCATCCGAGCCATTGCAGACTATCTAGTCTCTATCACCTCTTGGCCTATGGTTGAGTCATACTTCACAACTTGTATCACTTTAGACACCATTGTTTCCCATCTCTGTCTTTCTAACGAAGGTTGGACTATGGTCACTCTACTACCTCTATCTACCATGAATGCCCTCTTTCCCTGACAATCATCTAACAAGTATGCCAGTATGTGTCAACAACCTCCTAAGTTTCATGCCTTACAGCTCCTTGCAATAACAATTAATCACCAAAAATGTGCTTATGGTACATCCCAACCTATGTATTTGGTCATTGATATGGAAACCTATGAACCATAGAATTGGGCATTGTTTTACCTCACTGCATTTACAAGGAATGTCAGGCGGTGATGAAGCAGTTATCAAAAGGAGATTACACATGAACAAGATTGCCCCATAATCTTCTCCCTCCTTCTTTGCAAACCACTTTCTAATGTTCTTGCCTCAATTGCCCCTCCTCTCATTCCCACTTTGGTAGTCTCTTCACACATTGGTGATGATGAGGAAGAAGAAGATTCTATCTTGATGTGTTTCCCTACAAGCGTCATCATGTAGATGTTGCCGCTAGTATAGTTTTGTGTTCTTCTTCTACTCATACCGCTACTGCACTCACCATCACGACCAAGGATGCTTTGATGATTGCCAAAGCCAAAGAATTATGCTCTCAATTTGATGTGTGTAGCAAAGATTCTTGATGTTAATGATCAAGTTTCAAGTTTGCCACAAGACGATAGTTTCGTCCTGAAGACGATAATATGTTTATTGCTCAATGAAATTATTGATCGCCTAGAAGAGCAGCCAGCTCCAGATAAAGCTCCAGAAGTTGTTATTACCAAAGTGAAGAAAATCTCATTAATTGGAAAGCCCTTATCCCACCTTCAAATGGTGATTCCAATTTGTGTTGGCAGGTCTAACTCCTCTCACTAGAGGCTGAGTCCGTTAATGATGAACTTAAGGAGATCATGTTGCCAGACTCTCGTGATTACTCATCACCACCCATAACCTTTGACCTACCCAATGACAAAGATTTAGCCCTCTATTCAACCAATTGTACCTTCTCATCTCACAGGGTTCCTTCTTACATTTGGGGATTTGTACACATTTTTTGTTAGCAGATCTTGCTAAAGTTGGTCAATATTTGATGCAGGCAACAACACAGATCCGACTCATATGGAGGAAGAAAAGAGACTTCAAAGAAAAGTTTTAGGATAAATTGGAGATGGCCAAAGCAGAAATAGCTCCTCTTCAGGAGGAACTTATGAAATTCAGAGCATATGAATTGCGGTTGTAGCAACAATTGCAAGAAAAAGGATCACGAACTAAAATCTTTGCAAAGGCTTTAGCTCAGAAGAATGAAGCACTCATAATGTTAGTTCGGTGTTAGAAGAGCAAACTGAGAAAGCTAATACATTGGAGAAGGCCTGCACTAAGATAACTGCTAAAGTTGTCTAGTGGGAAACTGAGCTAGCAGCCACAAAGGAAGAATTGTTTCAGAAAGCTCAAGAGTTGACTGCAAAGATCGGAGCCACCATATAGCTAAACGAAAGAATTGGATGCGACACAAAAAGAAAGGGAAGCTTATTTCTAAACTACTAAATTTCAAGCATAAAAACTTCACATGATGGAAAATGCTCAATAATCAAAATGAGAAACTAAAGAAGGTCAAGGTAGATATGGAAGAAAGCAATGTTTCGTGCAGAGGAGTAGTTAAAAATGATTTCTACATACAAGAATCATTTTTGGCCCAATAGAGTAAAAAATTATTGATCAGGCTGTTGCAACTAGTTCTTCCAACCCTCATGCCCAGGTATTAGATGCAGAACATGTACAAAAATTACTTTAGGCATTACAAATGAAGATTAAGCATAGTTTTGAAAAAGCTCAAACCATATATATTTAGGTTTTAGTTGATGATGGTTTTTTCACTATACAATGAAATCTCACATATTCATCTAGTCTAACATGATGAGTTCGTAGAGACTGATTGGCTGCAAGAGGTTAAACATTTTAATACTTATGAAGCAATCAAGGAATCTTTCCTCCTATGTTGTATTATTCATTATTTGACAATTCATTTATTCATGAATAATTACAAAATTTTGCACCAAGACCTTATTATTTGATCGAATTATTTAGTGCCACATCAGCTTATCTGGGCATGGCCAAATTATTTTTTGCATGGTAATTTGGCGCCTTTTGATCAAAAGCGCTTTCGATCCAAAATGTTTTCAATCGAAATAAATTCAGTCAAATACAATATTATAAAAGAACACACTTTGGATCATTTTCCATAAGAGTTACTTTGTTTTTTACGAATTTATAGTGTCATACAAAGAGCAAGATATAAGCTCTTGTTAGAAATATTAAGTATTTTAATATTAAGACTAAATAAAGGTATATTTTTTGTGTATTAAAAACTATTGTGATTTTTTGAATCAAAATTGATTCTTACTTCACAATAGTATATGTATGTGTGTCTATGATGTTGACTAAAATTGTATTGTGGTTGTTTGAGTCAATATTGATTCTTACTTCACAATAGTATGTGTATGTGAGTATGTGATACAAGCATTTCTCATTGATGCATTCTATTTCGATCTTGAATGATACAGATAGAAAATATTGTGAGTGAAAATCTAATGTGATTGTGCATGCACATGTGTATGTGTGTGTTTGATTGTGATAGGAAAACCAATGGATTGATTGGAAAAGGTTTTATCTTCTTTTTTATAATTCAAGGTCTGAGAAGGTGTTAATAAGTGAACTAGAACTTTATAGGTCTCTAGATGTGCATACGATATGTGTAAGTGTATGTGCATATGATTGAGAATTTGAATCTATTGCGATTGTCTAACTCAACATTGATTCTTACTTCATATTCGTATGTGTAAATGTATTTGTGCATATGATTGAGAATTAAACCATTGTGATTATTTGAATTGACTTTTACTCCACAATAGTATGTGTAAATGTGTGTGTGTATGATTGAGATTTAAAGTCTATTGTAATTATTTGACTCAACATTGATTCTTATTTCACACTAGTATGTGTAATTGTATGTGGGTGTATGACTGACAATTAAAGTGTATTCTGATCGATTGAGTCAACATTGATTCTTATTTCACAATAGTATGTGTGTGTATAGACTATGATTGAAAATTAAAATCCATTGTAAATGTTTGACTCAACATTGATTCTTACTTCACTATAATATGTTTAATTATATGTATGTGTGATTGAGAATTAAAATGTATTATGATTTTTGGACTCAACATTGATTCTTACTTCACAATACTATGTGTGTGTATGATTGAGAAGTTTAATAGATAGAAAATGTAAATACTTAAGTTAATAGATTTAAAACTTTAAGAGAGATTTAGAGTACTTTATATATATTTTAAGATACATGTTAGTGAAATGTATATCTTATTTGATATTGATTTATTTTGTCATTTTGTAGATATAAAGTCTTCTTAAAGCAAGCACTATGGTAAAAGGAAAAGAATGGTCATATGTGATTATTCATCAAAAAGGGTAAAACAGTCTCCACAATACAATGCAAAGGTTGTGGACATCATTATGTAGGAAATGAAACTCGAATAAAAGAGCATCTTTTTAGTACAGGTAATAATGTGGTGGGATGCTCTAATTTAGACATTGTTATATGCGTACATTTTTGCAAGTTATGATAATAAATATAAATCTCAAGGTATCACATCAACCATATTCAAAAGCATGGGTGGTTCATAGCACTTTTGAATTAGTCCTAGTGTAGATCAAGAACCAGTAGATGCATCAATGACAACAAAGGATCCTCATGATACTTCTACTATAGTATCTCAAACTATTTTTTAGAATAATCAAGATACATGTACTAAATTTTCTCTAGCTACATCAAAAAAGAGTGAACCCGGTGAATGTAGTAAAAACAATGGATCTAATAATGTGTCACCATGGTTTGTCCATACTAAATCATAGAATACATTACCTATAGCTTTTGAAAAGCAAGATTGTCTCGAGATTCATATTAAATGGACTCAAGCATTTTTAGCATGTGGGATTCCTTTCAATGTTATTCGTAATCCTATTTTCAAAGATGCTTTCATGTCAACTACATGGAAAGCATTCACCATGCTAGATTACAATAAAATGCGAACAGATTATGTAGATAAACTGAGAAATTGTAGTGAAGCTATTTTAAAGGGAAGAGTACTTGATTAGGTACCCATGTATGGATGTACAATAGCATTGAATGGATGGACAAGTTGTCAAAAGAAGCCATTGATTAATGTCATGGTTATATGTCCAAAAGGAAGCATGTTTTTGAAAGTTGTTCATACTTCTCTTAAAGATAAAAGCTCCACTTTTCTTGTAAAGATATATGAACATGCTATATCACACATGGTGATGGGGGAAGTATCTCAACCCCTAAGCAACGACGAAGCGTGAATGACCTCCACAGGTATCCTTCTTTGACCTCTGCACACCAAAAATGCTCTTACTCAGAGCTTATGCAGAGAACTCCAGTGAGCTTTTGTAGACCTGTAGTAGACACCAAGGGCTTTCCAACAAATCAAATTTCACTTCAAATGGATGCTTACACAAAGAGAAACAATGTCTACAACATGAGCTAGTTGAATGCTCACAACTGCTAGTCAAGCAGAGACCTCACTTCACTCCAGCAAGCTTTTTCTCAGAGATTATACAGAGAATGAATCTCAAACTTGGATCAACTTTAGGGCACTCTACTAGCTACCCAATGACACAAAAATCATAGCAAATGGATAAATAGAGAAGGAGAACCAGCCCTTACAACAGAGAGCAAAATATTTCAAATAGAGCCTACACATAGAGAGAGATATCAATCACACAACTTCACTAAAATGAATGTTGCTCCCATACTACTTAGACAATTCTCCAGAGAATTTATGAGCATAAAATAGACTCTAATAGCTATCCAACTAGACAAGAATTACATCAAATGGATACAATATGAGGGAAAACCAATGCTAACAACTAAGGGGTAGAGAGTTGCAACACTGCCTGCGCACACACATAGATATGCCTACTAAAAGAAAACAAACAAGAAAGCAAGGGGCTAGCTTAAGAAAGGGGCTAGCTTAAGCAAGGGGCTTGCTTATCAGAACTCCACCACTTAGTGCTCACTTTACATGAGCTAAAACTCCAAGAAGATGGCCCAAAAGAAGTCGGGATACATGCTCCCTTTATAGTTAGAAGTGTGCCCCTAAAATCTAGGAACTACCTTTCCAAATCAGCCTCCTAACTTGGAGGACTTAGTTGAGATGACTTCGGGAGTGGTTGAGTGACTTTTCTTGATGGAATCTCAAGGCTTTTGGCTTCCTTTGATTGCTCCACATGTCCATAAAAGATTCCCCACGAATTTGTAGCTTGAAGCTTGACTTTTAACACTCCCCCTCAAGCTTCAATTCTTCGTCCTCATCCAAGCTCCTTCATGTTGATGGATTGCTTGAATTTTGAAATCTTCATCCCATCCAAAGCGTTTGTAGACATGTCTGCAACTTGGTCCTTGGTACCAATATGATGTACTGAAACTTCCTTGGATATCACCTTTTCCCTTATGAAGTGATAGTGCACTTCAATATGCTTGGTTCTAGCATGATAGACAGGATTCGATGCTAGATGAATGCTACTCATGTTGTCACAAAAAATTGGATATGTGTCAACCTGCAAATTAAGCTCCATAAATAACTTCTTAATCCACATTAGCTCACATGTGACTTGAGCCAAAGCTCTATACTCAGCCTCGGTGGAAGATAATGCCACAGTGGGTTGCTTCTTTGAAATCCATGAGATGATCTTGCTACCTAGCATGACTAGGTAACCACTTGTACTTCTTTTATCCTCCTTGGAACCGGCCTAATCCGCATCAGAATAAGCTTTGACCTGCATATCATCATCAAATGAATAGAACAATCCTTCATTTATAGTGGCCTTGAGATATCGTAACATTCTTCTTGTAGCTTGCAAGTGTGTAGTCCTTGGACTATGCATAAATTGTGATAACACTCCAACTCCATATGCTATGTCAGGCCTAGTTATTGTGGCATAATTGAAAGAGACTACAATAGATTGATACAAAGTTACATCCTCTAATGGCTCTCCATCAATGGAGCTTAGCTTTACATTGACTTCCATGGGATTTGAAATAGTCTTGCAATGTAGCATCCCAAACCTCTCAAGTAGGTCTAGAATATACTTCCTTTGTATGAGCATAATACCTTCTTCTTTGTATACAACTTCAACGCCAAGAAAATACCTAAGATCTCCAAGATCAGATATCCTAAACTCCTTTCCAAGTTTTTCCTTGATCTCCTCAATGCCCTTTGTATCATTACCTGTAATGATAAGATCATCTACATACACGCACATGTAGACTACAAGTTCTCCTCTTTGTTTGATGAAGAGAGATGGATCCTCCTTGCATTGATTGTAACCACATTTGATCAAATAGTCCACCAATCTTTGGTTCCAAGCCCTTGGAGCTTGCTTTAGGCCATAAAGTGCCTTCTTCAACCTACAAACATGATGTGGAAACTCTTTATGAACAAAACCTAGTGGTTGCTCCATGTATAACTCGTCTTCCAAGTCTCCATTGAGAAAGGCATTCTTAATATCCAATTGGAAAAGCTTCCATCCTTTCCTAGCAGCCATTGCAATGAGTGTCCTAATGGTGCTCATCTTTGCCACGGGGCTGAATGTCTCTTCAAAGTCCACTGCATAGGTTTGTTCTTGGAGGACTTAGTTGAGATGACTTGGGGAGTGGTTGAGTGACTTTTCTTGATGGAATCTCGTGGCTTTTGGCTTCCCTTGATTGCTCCACATGTCCATAAAAGATTCCCCACGAATTTGCAGCTTGAAGCTTGACTTTTAACACATGGGTGGTCCGAAGAATGTGACTGCGATAGTGATTGATAATGCATTTAATTTTTGAAGTGCTAGAAGTGCAATTCAAAACATGTATGAAGGCATTCATTGGGTTCCATGCATAGCTCATATATTAAATCTCTTATTGAAAAATATAGGTGGATTATCTTTCATTAAAAAAATCTCATTAGATGCAAATCATGTGATCAAATTTATTCAAGAGCGTCAATTTTCATATTCACTCTTTTGTACAAAATCTCCCAATAAAGCACTTCATATCTTTTGTGTTATACGATTTGCAATTGCCTATATTGTGCTCAATGGATTATTGGAAGTCAAGCCAACCCTTGTAGAAATGATTGTTGATCAAAGATGGATCCTTCTTATCGAGTTGTGGCTTCGAAGTGTACATCTCTAATGGAGTCACAAAAGTTTTGGCGTAATCTTGAAAAAATCATCAGTATCATGAAACCTTTTGTAGAACTTTTATGAATTGTTGATACTGATACGTTTGTGATAGGAAAAATTTATTGGATTATGTCAAAATCTATTCAAAATGTTAAAGACTTTAATCCATTTTCATTACAAGAGAAAACATAAATTGTATCATAAGCAGAGAAAAGGTGGATGCAAATCCCTAGTCATTTACATGGAACAACATTTTTTTTGGATCCAACATTTCAATTCAATGGTCAAGTGTCAAACAAAGAAGTCATGGAAAATTTCAAAACCACATGTAAGTTATTACTTCCATGTACATATGGTCAAGATGCATTCCACCAAAGAGTAGCTTATGTAAATCGAGAAGGATGTTTTGGAGTCTATGGGACATTGAAGCCATTCAAATGCATCCACCTTCTATATGGTGGAAAGAGCATGGATGTAAATCAGTGGAGTTGCAACATATAGCTATGAGAGTGCTTTTAATAACAACTTCAAGTGGTAGTTGTGAACATAATTGGAGTGCATATGATTTTCTTCATTCAAAACAAAGAAATCTCTTAAGTGTATCACGTGCCAATGATTTGGTATATGTGTTTTGTAATATGCATTTGTTACATGCTCCAACCAAGATATCTTCTATAGCAGCACAACTAAATTTTGGAGAATTTCAAACTCATGAAATTTTAACAAATGATTCATAAAATGATCATGATTTAGATGTAGATCACAATGATGGTTCATACAACTTTGATTATATTTAATTGCAAAATTGATCGCTTTATAATATATTGATGTCTTTGATTACAAAAAGAAACTTGTTTATTCAATGTTTTGTTGATCAAATAACTCATCCATTGTGAACCGATCAAAAGATGATGATGCGTATGAGAGTCTTTCATATTTTCTCTCATATGCATCCATAGATATTTATAAATTTTTTACTTGATTCTCTAGATCATCAATCCTCTTTTGTTGATCATCAATCGTTCTTTGTAATCTTGCAATTGTCAAACCTTCATTGTATAATTTTTCTCCATATGAGGATAACATGGATTCTTATGTTCTTCAGTTAGCAAAATGTAGGGTTGCTTATGAGGAAGAGGGCCTTCATTTCCTTGATTAAGAATTTCTACCCCATTTTGAGGATGACCCAAACCTATAGCTGCATTCTTCGGGTGATCATCCCCATCAACATGTCAATGAAGAATATCTTGTAGAAAAACATTTGGAATGAAATAAAGTGCTATTTTATTATTATTTGGTAATGATCTCTCAAGTTGCACAAAGCATTGAAGTAGACTTTCTGCTAATCCTTTATGTTGTAAGTTTGAAAGCTTTAAGGGTGTTGTTTCTTTTGCCCTTTCTCTAAACCAAAAGAGAACATCACGAATAAAATGATTTGGAAATAGCTTTTTGACTTCTTTCATTGATAATGGTTCTCCTTCTAATCCTTTTGGCGTCAAATCTTGATGGAATAAAAATGCTTATCCTGATTATGCAAATTGAGCATTTTGCTCAGACAAAATCCTTTGAGATTAAGCATGATCAAGATGATTATTCACATCTCGAATTCTTGCCATGTTTGACTTTAAAATCTCCAAAACAAAAACACTAATTTTTACCTTAGGAGAATTCACATAACTCAAATGATAGCACTTCATTTAATCCACATAGTTCAAATGAATCCACATAATTCCAAAGATAGCACTTCACTCAAATGAATCCACATATTACAAATGAATCCAATTTGTTTCATCCATAGAATTCAAAAGATAGCACTTCATTCAAATGAATACACATATTACAAATGAATCCACTTCATTTCATCCACAAAATTCAAAAGATAGCACTTCATTTATATGAATCCACATCATTTAATCCACATATTACAAATGAATCCACTTCATTTCATCCACATAGTTCAAAAGATAGCAGTTTATTTAAATGAATCCACATCTTTTAATCCGCATATTACAAATGAGTCCACTTCATTTCAACCATATGATTCCAAAGATAGCACTTCATTCAAATGAATCCACTTAACTCAAATGATACCACTTCATGTAATCCACATAATTCCAATGAATCCGCAACATTAACTCCACTTAATGCAAGTGAATCTATATCATTTAATCCACATATTTGAATTGAATACATATCATTTTCAATATGGTCTTAATGCATTTGTCATGGATATCTTTGAACTATATAGACTAAGATTCGAGAATACTCTAAGTAGTTCATGTGCCTCTACTCTTTTTTATACATCTCTGTCAGAAGCTAGTTCTAAAGCATATTTGAACTTGTAAATCCCATTTCTATCAATAGGATGTCTAGTCATGTCCGGTCTCACTCGCTTTCCTCTCTTCATTGTCTGATGATGTAAATTCACAAATTTGATTGTGTCAATGAATCCAAGCATTGTGGTGCTATCCATTGCCGTGACACTACTACTTTGATGATCTGTTCAAAGATACAAGTAAGTTCTTTGGACATTTGCTCATCCAATACATGTGCTCCACTTCACACACTGCCAAATTTATCTTCAATGTTGATATATGCTATTCTAGATAATTGATCAATGCAATCTTTGTAATTAGATATGTTGATGGCTAGAGTTATTTGATCTTCTCTCATTCTATACATGTAGTAGCATACAGAATCTTCCAAAAATTTGCACTCATGCTTATTTATTTTACCTGCCATATGTGCAAAATAGAAAATAGACTATCAAACTATCAGAATTGATATTAGAACTTTTAACACAAATCTAAGTGATAAAAACAGTAATGAGAAATAATTTTCATAAATAAAATGGTACTTACTCTAATACATTTAAGTACACATATACATAGATACATTAGTAAGTATATGGATAGATAAATCAATAGTATGTGTAGACAAATGATAGAAAAATGGAGAGTTAGCTAGATAAGTAGATTTATAATTAAATAGAAAGTTTGGTTATAATCTTGAAGTGAATCTATGTAGCTATTAAGAATGTAAGAGTCAAAGAATCAGACACTCATAATAGTTCATATAGAGTCATTATACTATGTATGAGTCTTTTCACATGATTGTATATAACTATTGTGATAGTAAGAGTCAAAGAGTTAGATAATTACAATAGTCTCTATACGCCTTGTGACCTACACTAAATATGCTCATTGGAATCTAAGTGACTATTGTGAGAGTAAAATTCAAAGAATGAGATAATCACAATAGTCCCTATGCACTCCCTATACTATTGAGAGAGTAGGACTCAAGGTGGCGATTCAAACAATCTCAATAGATCTATTGCTGAGTCCTATACTACTGTGAGAGTAAGAGTCAAAGTAGCGAGTCAGACAATCACACTAGTTTATTTTTACATTTTATTCATCAATGAGTCCAAGTAAGCAACGGTTTCACGAGTCAAATATGTATACAATTGATGATTTAAAAGCATAAAACTAATTATATTAATACAAATCAGGCATATGTAAGAGATGTATATGTGAATCATACAACATACATGATACAATGAGCAAAACAATAAAATAAATTATAAATAAAAATGAAATCAATACCTGAGTGATATAGTGAAGAAAGGTCTTTATGAAAGAAATTAATGGTAGGATTAGAGCTCTATAGACTAGCAAACAAGCACGTGCACAATGACGTTTCTGATTGCATGTATTATATAGTTTTGTTTTAAGAGCTGGTTTTTTATCAAAAGTGCTTTTGATCAAATAAATGTTCGATCAAAAGCATTTTTGATCAAAAGATTAGCGACAACCATTTTTTTGGTGTTTATTTAGATAACCACAAATAAAACAAACATATTCGGTAATTTTTAATTATTCATTGAATAAATGCAACTTAGCTTCCCTCCAAAGATTTCCCTCGAAGAAAAATGCAACCCAAATTGTTGGCTGAAGATGTGATCAAGCCCTAGAGCTAGAAAACAAGGTGGGAGGCTTCACTAAAGACCTAGAATGGATTGTAGTCATAAAGGATAAAGGTAACAATGCATTTAAGCAAAGATTTTGTGTAAAATGCAAGAAATTGGGACACATCACAGTAAAGTATGGTTTAAATCAAACACTACACAATCTGCAACATGGATACCCATGATACCACATAGTGTGTGTATAACGCAAAGGCAGAGAACTAGGTCATGGTGAATGCTGCTCTCACTAGATTTGTACCTCACAACCCTTATGTACCACCATATTTGAGGAGTATCAGATATCCTCGATATGATTGAACAAACTCCCAATAGGGATATACCACAACCACCATAGACACAACCAAGAACAGCAAATTATGTACTAAGAGGATTAACAAGGTGCTATTTTTGTGGAGAGTTAGGGCATATCCATAGAAATTTCAAATAAGTGCAAGAGTATGGCAAACATAGGAAAGAGAGAGCAATACCTATGACCAACCTAGTCATTATTATAGAACCAGATACTCAGGTAGTGGCTATATACACACATTTCAATTGACTTTGCAATTGAATGATGAAGTGTATGAACTAGGGTTTAAAGAATAGAAAATAATGATGAATACAACACATACTTGGGCAGCCAAAGAGCCAACGATATTTCCTACATGCAAAACAATTACTCGGATTCAATAAGCATCAATGTTGTAGAGTGAAACCGAGCCTAAAGTATCAAAGAATGTTGCAAAGGGTTCTCAAAATACAAAAGTGAAAGATTTATTGTCAGTATTCAAATCTTCTCCTATCACATTGCAACTTGGGCAATTGTTGGCTTTGGTTCCAAAGGTTCGCGAGCAATTTGAGCAGCATCTAGGTATGTCATCTGAACAAAAATACCCTTGCGTGGTTACTATGCAAAAAACTACAAAGATCATAGATCATGCGGTTCCTCTTATAAAAATATGGTATAAGAACTATTGTATTAGCAGAGTGTTGATTGATGGTGGATCCAGTGTGAATCTAGTTTCTTTGGAACTTTTTTAGAAATTTGAATGGATTAATTTTGAGCCAACGCAATTTTTTATATGAATGGTAGATCAATCATGTCTTCATCATGTGCGATTAGTGAGGGACATCCCTATTACGCTGCAAGGAGCAATCTTTTCCATGACTTTTGTAGTCTAAGATATCCCTAATAACACATACGATTACAATCTCCTCTTTGGTAGACCATGGCTTAAAGAAGCCAAGGTTCTTTAGGATTGGTCCAAAAAGGGACTCATTAGTAAATACAAACATCACGAGTATACATTACCTTTAGACACCATGGTCTAGATCAAAGTACATTAACTCACACATATTGTAGAATCGTTAGACATGATGGATGGGCCAATTCATGACAAAGAGGATGAATTATTGCAAGAAAACTTTCACTTACTATCTTTAGGAGTCGTGGACTTACAACCACTATTAGATTGGTGGACCCCTATAGCCTGCATGATGATGCGTGTTGTCATTGGCATTCATACACTAGACTAGACAATTGCTAGACTGAATTCCATTGATGAGACTATTCTTGATTGGCTAGAATCCAAAGATAGGCAATATCAATATTACATTAGTGAAGACCAATTGATAATGTGTAACTTGGGTAATAAAGACAATCCAAAACTAGTCAAAATTAGCTCCAAACGCATCAAAAAAGAAAGAAATAATTTGCTTCACCTTCTCAAGGAATTTCAGGATGTCTTCACCTAGGATTACTAGGCCATGAAGGGTATTGACCCTTTGATTTACCAGTATCAGGTAGTGTTGCAGCCATATGCTAAACCAATTTGGCAGCTTAGTTACCATATGAAGCCACACTATGCACAATTAGTTAAAGAAGAAATTGATCATCTATTTAAGTTTGGGTTTATTATCCCAATGAGATATGCTGACTTGATATCATCTATTGTTATGGTTCCCAATAAGAACAAACGGCTTCATATATGCATGGACTACTAGAAACTCAATAAGGCCAATGTACCCCATGTTTTCCCTCTTACGTTCCTTGACAAATGCTTGATGATGTGGCTACATGAGAAGTTTTTTCATTTCTTGATAGATACAATAGATACAAGTAGGTTCACATGGACACTCTAGATATACCAAAGATAGCTTTTATCACTTCATGGGATGAGAGTGTTTCTAGATGATTTTTTGATTTCTGGTTAGAAAGTGAAACACTTGATTGAGTTATGGTTATGCTTTCTTAAGTGTCGCAAATAAAGGCTCTACTTGAATCTAGAAAAGTCTATCTTTTTTGTTTAGTGTGGGAAACTCTTCGGTCATATCACTTCACCCAAGGGCATCTAGGTTGACCTCAAAAAAGTTAAAGTAGTTTAAGAGGCTCTTGCCTCAAGGAATGCTAAGGAAGTCCTCCATTTTTTAGGAAAAATTTGGTGGCATGGTCATCAGCTACGATGGCTCGCACATCTCACTATGCCCTTGAACAAGCTAATTAACCTAACTCCAAAAGTCTATTACCAATCATAGGACAACGAGCTTGCTTTTGACCGATTGAAGACCTTCCTTACTCAGGCCCCTATTCTGCAAGCACCCAACTAGGAACTCCATTTTCACATTTTCATTGATGCTTCAGATATAATAATTGGTAGTGTCCTCACTCAAGTTATGGATAAGTGGTATAGACCAATTTAATACTCTAGTAGATGACTTGCTACTATAGAAAGAACATTCAGTGATGGAAAGGGAGTGTCTTGGATTGATCTACTCTATTAAAAAGTATCATCATTATTTATTAGGCCATAAATTCACTTTCCATGTGGATCATGTTGCTATTGTCTATCTTGTTGAGAATGATGCAGGCACTCATAGATTGGCCTGATGGTTCCTCCAGTTGCAAGAATTCAATTTCAACATTGTCCATCAATTTTGACATTGTCCACCATGCTTTGGTTGGCTTTTTTTGTAACTGATATAAACCCTCTGGCTATTTATATGGCCTAACCCACTAGTGCTGCAACATCGTGGATTTTTGCTACCACATATTATGATACTATTTACTCCTTCCTAAAGACCGGACTCTTCTCGTACTCTTTATCTCATCTCGAACGTTGAAAGTTAGCTACTTATAGTAAAGAATTTACCATTATAATCAATCAACTATATTATTATGATCTCTCTACAGCCTCGCTCTGCTCCAATCACATGCATGAGGTGCTTACATTCCTTGCTTCTGCTCATTCTAACCTCACTGGTGGACACTTCTTAGTTGATCTAACTTTGCAAAAAGTACTAAAGAGTGGGTTGTGGTGGCCCACTATGATTAAAGATATTCTACAGTATGTGTGAATTTGTGATCCTTGTCAAAGAACTCGTTAGCTTTTTTAGGCTAGATATTTTCCCCTTTAGCTTGTAATGCCTCTTGAACCATTTCAAAAATGGGGATTATACTTTGTTAGATGTATTTCCCCCTAGTACTTTCCACTCATAACCAGTATATCTTGACCTACACTGACTTTTTGACCCGATGGGCTAAAGCTTGGGCCTTAATGAATGCTACAATGGTTTCAGTAGCTCAATGTCTCATCAAGGAAGTCTTTCCACATTTAGATTTACCCCTGGAGCTTGTTTTAGATCACATTACACATTTCTTCAATGATTTAGTCAAAGCTTTGACAAAGGAATTTAATATTGTTCAAAAATTTAGTACGCATTATTATTCGTGAGCAGATGTGTTAGATGAGAGTACTAATAAAACTATACTCACTATGCTTTGGAAATTAATTCAATTTTCTCCTGAGCATTAGGATGAGCTGCTTCCTTTAGTCGTGTGGGCTTAATGTACTACGTACAAAGTAGCTATGAGCTTCATACATTTAAAATTGGCATTTGGAATGGAAGCTATAGCACCCATGGAAATAGTGGTTCCCAATCTTTGCATTGCCATCTAGAACAAAATCTTACCATGAGAGTTGATTTATAATAGACCTGATGCCCTCTGTTCTTTGGATGAATCCCATTGTGGGAGACTTTTTACTCATGCAGGAGATATAGATCGGCCAAGGTAATACTCACAATCGTTTTCTCAAGACTCCGGTGTTTCAAGTTGGACAATTAGTTTTATTTTACAATTATAAAGTTGAATAGAAGGCTAGAAAATTGAAAGTTATACAGTTTGGCCCCTACTGAATTGCAGCGTAGCTCGATTCGGCTACATTTTTGTTGACAACTTTGATCAAAGAAGTATTATGTAACCCCTTTAATGGATCTAAGTAATGACCTTTTCACACTCCATTCAAGGAATCATGATGCGAGTGGCTCTTTATCGATGCACACCCTCCACATACCACTTTCATGCACTTCTCCCTGTAGTTCTCGTTGGTTGATGGTATTTTATTATCTATTGTCATTTCCATGATGGTCGTTGTATGTAATAATGTCATCTTTGTTCCATCCATCTCTATTTATTTCTCATTCTCTTACTTATCTCCTTTACAATGTGAATTGTGTGAGTGTTTTATGTGTTTTGTGTATCCTCTACACTCATGCTTCTTTGTCTTTGGTCTGCAAACTTGCGACCATGGAGCCCTTGCCTCATTTTTCTAGGTTCGACAATGCATTGGCTCCCAACCTAGAAGAGAACTTTCAAGTACAAGGCTTGTTGCAGTTTGCATAGCTGCCATGGCACTCATTGTAGGCTCACCCCTTATCCATGACCATCATCCGAGCCATTGCAGACTATCTAGTCTCTATCACCTCTTGGCCTATGGTTGAGTCATACTTCACAACTTGTATCACTTTAGACACCATTGTTTCCCATCTCTGTCTTTCTAACGAAGGTTGGACTATGGTCACTCTACTACCTCTATCTACCATGAATGCCCTCTTTCCCTGACAATCATCTAACAAGTATGCCAGTATGTGTCAACAACCTCCTAAGTTTCATGCCTTACAGCTCCTTGCAATAACAATTAATCACCAAAAATGTGCTTATGGTACATCCCAACCTATGTATTTGGTCATTGATATGGAAACCTATGAACCATAGAATTGGGCATTGTTTTACCTCCACTGCATTTACAAGGAATGTCAGGCGGTGATGAAGCAGTTATCAAAAGGAGATTACACATGAACAAGATTGCCCCATAATCTTCTCCCTCCTTCTTTGCAAACCACTTTCTAATGTTCTTGCCTCAATTGCCCCTCCTCTCATTCCCACTTTGGTAGTCTCTTCACACATTGGTGATGATGAGGAAGAAGAAGATTCTATCTTGATGTGTTTCCCTACAAGCGTCATCATGTAGATGTTGCCGCTAGTATAGTTTTGTGTTCTTCTTCTACTCATACCGCTACTGCACTCACCATCACGACCAAGGATGC